>BRDA01046417.1:0-27500 GCA_036984385.1 Crenuchus spilurus
CCACACCACGCCACATTGATTCATTGTTGTATGTCTATTTAGCTCAGTGAAGAGCAGCGTACAAAGATGGCTGAACAGAGGCAGAAAGCAGTTAAGATAGAGAGCGAGAGATATACATTAAGAACAGGCTCTCTAAAGGCCCAACCGCAGGACAATCTCCGTCATGTACAGGTAAGTTTAATTCAACTTACTTTTTACACAATGGTAAACTAAACACCTAACAAACACCATATTTATTATGTACACTATAATACTGATTTAAAACTCCACAGCAAACACCATATTCACCAGACCAAATACCACACTAAAACACATTAAACGGAACACCAGACCACATACTACACTAAACTCAACACCTTAATCACTAGACCACATAACATACTAAAAACAATCACCTTAAATGCAACACAATATCTCATATAACCCATCCTAAATAAGTGGAATGGGAACACTGACATTAAGCTTCCATCCATCCATCCAATCCAGTAGCAAGTACATATAAGGTTAAGAATAGATACAAAATATAAAAGATTACACTAAAGATAAGGATAAAAATGACAAATTCAAAAGTATAAAAATTACTAAGACATTCTGTATATATGAAATAAAGAATAATAACAAACAGTGAAACATTTCAGTACAGTATAATTTAAAACAATTACAAACTACATGTATGGAAATATGCTGAACTCTGTGCGTTACATAAACAGAGGTATGTAGTGCAGATAAATTAGGCCAAGTAAAAAAAAAAAAAATTGGTGATCATCCTTTTTCACCAAAATTTTGGGTCGGGGGGGAGGTGTTTTGTTTTTTGTTTTTTTGATTGATGGTAGAAAAGTATTGTGGCAGCTCTTGGGGGTGTTGGCCAATCAGATGGCTGCGTGTCGTATGGTATTTGCATAAAGTTCTCTTGTGTGTTTATGGGGTCTATTTTGTAATTATTTGGGGTCTTTAAGAGGAGATTTTTGTATGTATAATGATTGTTAGTTGTAGTCTAGTCTCCGAGTTATTTTTAGTGTTTTAGTTAGTTACCGTTAATGTGTGTCTTAGTCCATTTACCGGTAGTTAGCCTGGTCGTACTTCCATGTTGTAAAGCAGTGAGCGTTTGCTACTGCACTTTTATTTATTTATTTTTTTTACTTTTTACTAAAAGAGCAGCATTCAGTAAGTAAATGTCTCATCCTTTTTCTTTATTCTCTTCTTCGACGCTACAGTATGTAGTGAATATTAAAAAGACATTGAAAACTTAAATAAACCATGTTAAACATAGATCATGTTCTTCTTGAGTGATTTACATATTCAGGGCAAAGCCACGAAAATACTCGTTAGCAAAACACAGCGCCAGTTTCACAGAAAGAGACACACACACACTTGATACTTTTATTTCAAAACTAAACAAGTAATTGTTTATTTCAGTCTCTGGTAAAGTTCTTCTGTCTTATTTATACAACCGGCCCTCCGTCTGCTTCTCTGTGTGAGAGTCTGCGCGCACGCTGCAATGATAATTATTATAATATATTAGTTTAATTTCAGTGTCTACTAAAAGCAAAAATTATCCATTGTATTTTATTAAATAACAGGGAAATGAAACGAATTTTATTGGCCGACTGCAGTGTTTTTACGATGCTGGCCACTACAAAAGCCATGATTTGCATCACAAAAATGACTGGCCATTCGTATTGACAGTGAAGTGTACTGCACATGTGCAGAATTGATTTGGGATCACGTCATTGGAAGCATGCAGAATTTGAATGATTCTAGGCCAGACTAGGGTGTTTGGCGCATTTTTTTGTGTAAAAAAAAAAAAAAAGGTCGGGTGCTTTTTAGAGGGTCGGGCGGGGATGATCACCAATTCTTTTTTTTTACTTGGCCTTATGTAACAAGCATAGATTTTCAATGCAAGAAGAATACAGTGAATGTGCAATATTTAAGCATGTTAATAATAGATAAATATGGCAGTGCAAATACGCAAACAAAGTGGTTTAATGAAAACACGGGTATTGCTGGGGGGTTAAACAGTTAAAAGTTCACAGGTGAAAGGTGTGTGGGGGGGGGACCTGTTCAGGTTACTGAAGTGTATACTGAAGTAATTGTTTTACTGAACTTTGAGGAGTTGAACAGTCTTATTGCACGGGGCACAAAAGACTTCCTGAATCCGTCTGTTTTGAATGCTCCTTTAATGCCACCTAGTAGGTGCCCATTGTTTTGCTCGATTCTGATTGAATAGTAAAAAGGTGTACTTGTACATTTACAATTACCAAGTAATTCTGGCTCAGGCTGTGTAAGTGAAAAAGGAATAAAAGGTACTGTGTACTACTTTATCTACACCAGGAGCCATTCTATTTTGAGATTTCCTGTGCTCCTGGCAGACCTGATTCAACTTTTCATTTTTACAGATGCTTTAACCCTGTAAAGTCTGAACCATCAAAAGATTGGCAGAAACCTCTAGTTCTTTGAAACTGGTGCGTTTGACAGTCCGACCAATGATAAGTTTTGTATTGTATCATATTTGATCATCCAGAATCTATTGCTCACATCATGTTGTTTAAACATACAGAACAAACTTTTTAACCCCTGATGCAGTTTACATTACATTTATATCCAAGTTTACAAATCTGCATGTATCCTCTGTTGCATGCAATGCAAGAATAATCCACCAGGGGGTGAAAGACATGTATTGAATTTTATATATCAGGTTTATGAGTTTCTTTAACATATGCATATGTTTTTAATCTTGTGATTCTTAAACTAGTAAAACAGAATTTTTTGATTAATATTAGATATCAATGAAACCAAATTTAATCTGTGTATTTATTTCTTTTCCACAGTTGCAAAATGACCATGCTGAAGTGGAGCAGTGTGCCGATGCCTCTTTCTCAGCCCCAAAGGCTCAATCCTTCACCTTCAGATCCGGCAGCATCTTTGCATGTCGAAGAGAGACCCTCAGGCTCCTGAACAGCCAGATGGAGAGATTAAAGAAAAGAGGAGAGGACTGTGGGGAGGACAGGATGAACAGCTCTCAGCCAAGCCATGTTGGAGACATTCAGAGAGGGTGTGAGGATAAAGCTGTGTGTGCAGACTTAAAAAGAGGAGACAGACTTACATTGATGGAGAACAGTAGTGATGGTGAAGATACCTTCTCTGATAAGGAGAATGAGAGCTCTGCTCTGGAGCACCCTCTTGTGGTGCAGGCTGATAACTGTGAATGCAACTGCAGTGTTGATACTAAATCAGTCGACTCTTCACTGGCTAGTCTTTCACTCTCAGCTCGTTTGATGGGATCTTATGCCAAGTTGCCCAGCCCCCTCACCCACCACTTAAGAAAACCGTGCCCATCAACTGCCAGCAACATTCTAATCTCTCTGCCGATCAATGAGTCAGAGCTTAGCGCAAAGGGCAACCCTGAGACAAACACAACCCAGTCTGAACTACACACAGAGCAGTCAGCTCCTTCAATGTCCTTAAGGGTGCCCTGTTCTAGTGAGGACTGGAACAGGTCTGAAGTAAGCTGTAAGAAGTTTATATCAATCAGCACTTCCACTCCCAGCAGCTCTGCCAGATTCATGCCCAGAAGACCCATCAGCACGACTGGCACACCTGTCCTGATCAAACAGGGAGACAGAAGGAGCCACAGTGCCTTAGACCAACACTCCCTACCAGCTCCACTGAACCAGTCCTATGATGTGGAGAGTCCCTCACCCTCCCTGCTCAGACCTCACGTCAGCTCATATTCAGAGTCTCTAACCAAGACCATCCGCCACAGGCCGGAGCTCAGCAGATCACCACAGCACCCCCGAGAGGACAGAAAGGTGCTAGGCCATTTGTCTGAAACTGATAAACTTCAAGATAAAGCAGAAGGTCAGTGAGAACCAGACTAAACATACATCCAAAATCTCAATTAGAATATTCATTACACATAAAGTCAAATATTTCAAAGCCTTTTTGTGTTATAATATTGATCAGTATGACTTGTAACTCATCAAAATCAGAAATACAGAATCTCAGATTATTAGAATATTTCATCTGGTGTTTGAGTAAATTACTTTTCAATCACAGTCAACATTAAAACCATCATGGCACTTTACAAGTTATACAAGGAGTCCCGTTTGCTTCTTTACCCAAACAAAGGTGAATAACTTTAATACTAATGAAGATCTGGTGATGAAATTCTCTGTATACATGTCCCAGAAGACAGCCCTCAAAAAATCTAGTGGCAAAATCTTGTCCAGTGAAAGAAAGGCTGAAATAAGCAATGACCTGTTCTGTGTCCATGAGAATAACTGAGGACTTTAATGTCTCAATGCAGTGGCAGGCGACCAATGGAGACAGCTGGACAGGCGCTGGCCTCCATTCCAACAGCTGCAATATTAGTCATCAGAAATGAACACCAGTCTACCTGCACTGTAATCATACGTCAATCTTTTTCAGTTTTTTTAGTCACCATTTACTCACCAGATCTTCATTAGGATTAAACTTATTCACAGCCATTTTGATAAAGGACATGTATGATAGTTTACCTTTATGAACTGAATTATAAACACAAATTAACTTTCACAATATTTTAATTTCAGAGATGCATTAATACACAGCTGATATCTCAGTGTGTCTGATCCATTTCAGGACTGGATCAGATGTTTTTTTTTCCCCATTTGATTTTATGGTGATACTGGCCTGATGCCACTATATCTACTGGGTAGTTAAACATAAGGATATACATGTTTTAAAAGTCTCATCTTAAAGATACGACTTGAGTAAGAACATAAGTACTACACTAACTATCAAAGTGAAGAATAAAGTTTGAAGTAGGATTTATTTACTCTTAAATGTCTTCCTTTTGATGGACAGTAAACTTGGTTGCGTTTGAAAGCATGAAACCTGGCCAAAACACAACCTGTATGCTAGCCAAACTGAAAGGTAAGATTGAAAATAATTTAGTAACCAGAGGTATTCAAGCTGTATGTGACAGAAGCGTAGAGCAGGTTACTATTACATGTGTTTTTCTGCAGGTGAGGTCCACAATAAGATCCATGTTTTACAATCACAGCATCAGTCTTTGGAAGAAGAACATGGTCACAGTTTCTCTCACAGTGAGACACAGTGTCAGGTCAGATTCAGTAATCACAAGTTTTACAGAAATTGTTCACTGTGTGTAAAGTACGTAATAATAGTCATGTTTCATCTTCAAGTCAGCTGCAGTCCTTCTTTGAGTTCTTAGAAAATAATACATAAACTGTTGTGAAATACTGATTCACTGTTCACACGTAAGACTTTTACCATTTCTTAGTTGTCCAGGTTTTGTTTGTGCATGTACCCATCTGGTGTGTGCCCTCATCACTGATGTTTGAGTTCTGTCCCATTGATAAATTAACTAATTCTGCACTTTTTTCTGAGTAAAACACTTGTAGTAGACTCTGTGATTTCTGTGTGTTGCTTTGTAAGCGAGTGTTCAGTCTCTTCTACAGCAAACACACATTATTAACTGGCATTTAGCTTAATATGATTAACCTGTCTGACTGCAGTGACTTCATACTTTAAGTCCTTGTTCTTGAGGGATTTCTGTTATTTTGCTTAGAGTTGACAGATGATTTTATAGCTCTTTACTGTTATTATGGATTTCAGGTGTTGTCCATAGAGCAGCACAAGGCTGTATGCTGTCTGACTGCGATGGCCCGTGGCTTCCTCACACGCAAAGTCCTCAAGACTGAGAAAATCAAACACCTGTGCAGAACTATACAGGTACACATATATAGTCATACATCCAAAAAAACTGAATATGGTAATTTATTAGCTTTTTCAATTCAATTATGAACAAAAAAAATATTTTTTCCAGCATTTTTTTTAATGAGGCACTGTATATGCATGCGCAAGTTATTGGTGTTGTATCAGAACCTTGTTTTACCCAAACTGAGATGTTTAATTTAGTGTAGTGTATTTTTGTAATTTAATATGACAGCAACAAAGTGAAACTTGCATTAGAACGAGCTGTTGGTGTGTGCCCAGGATTCCAGGGAGTTAATTCGCTGTTTCCAGGCTGACACACTGCAGAGGAGAGCTTCTTTCACCACTCAGGACCTCTCCCTGCAACACAGGGTTAGAGCCCAGGTAATACACACATACTCACAATATATTATTACAAATTTAATACTGATGTGTAATCATAATTGCTGTAGATCCTGAGGGATTTGAAACAGTATACACTCCCCTCCAAAAATATTGGAATAGTGAGGTCAGTCCCTGTATTTTTGCTGTGACTGAAAACATTTGGGTTTAGCATTATTCAAATCAGAATTAAAAGATGAATATGAGACAAAAGATCAACATTTCAGCTTTTATTTCCAGGTATTTTCATCTGGATCTGATACACAGTTCAGAAGTTAGAACCTTTTGTCTGAACCCACCCATAAACTTAAGTCTTATTCACTTTAGTATATTTTAAGTCTAAAGTTTGACTAGACCAGTCTAAAACCTTCCACTTCTTGCACCTGATGAACTCCATTGTAGTGTTGGCACTGTGTTTTGGGTCATTATCTTCATGCATGATGAAAGATCTCCCAATCAGTTTGGTTGTATGTTTATTTAAATTGACAGACAAAATGTTTCTATAGACTTCTGAGTTCACTGTAGCCATCAAGTATGACATCATCAGTGAAGATAGGTGAGCCTGTCCCAGCCATGACATTACCTCCACTGTGTAAACATTCAACACTATTTTTCTTGGACCTGGGCAACAAAACACACCTGTCAGTCACATGTTCCAAAAGCAATACTTTTGCTTTCAAGAAAAAAAAAGTGGGTTCAGACAAAAGGTGCAGTCAGATCGTTATGTAAAAACTGAAATGTTTATCTTTTGTCTCACATTCATCTTTTAATATCAAACCCAAATGTTTTCAGTCTACAGCAAAAATAAAAGGATTGCCCTCACTGTTCCAATACTTCTGAAGGGGAGCATAGATGAAGTATTTTTTTAACTTTTGATAGTGAATGTGTTTGTGTTTCTGTAGTTGCATGCAGCCTTGCTTAATGTGCATGAGATCTTCTTTGTGTGGCCTATGAGAAACAGACTAGCTCTGCTGCAACAGGACAGAGAGCTCTGCAGCGAGAAAAGACTGAGAGAAATGGTAAATACATGCAGTGTTTGTACACTGAGATTAATGACTGTAAATATACAAAGTGTACAGTAGTGCTTAAGTTTGTGAACGCTTTAGAATTTTCTATATTTCTGCATAGATGTGTCCTAAAAATCACATTTTCAAACAAGTTCTAAAAATAGATCAAGAGAACCCGGTTAAACAAATGAGACAAAAATATACTTGGTCAGTTATTTATTGAGCAAAATGATCCAGTATGACTTTTTTGTGGCAAAAGTATGTAAACCTCTAGGTGTAGCAGTTAATTTGAAGGTGAAATTAAGAGTCAGATGTTTTCAATCAGCAGGTGGCACGGTGGCTCAGTGGTTAGCACGTTCACCTCTCAGCTCTGAGGTCTTGAGTCCCCTTCTGAGCGGAGTTTCCATGTTCTCCCCGTGTCTGCATGGGTTTCCTTAGGAGTCTCCGGTTTCCTCCCGCAGTCCTGGGCTTAGTTGAATAGTGTAATGCCCTGCTCTGCGTCCTGTGAGGGGGTAGGAGACTAACCACGACCCTGATAAGGATTAAGCGGGTGTGATAATGGATGGATGTTTTCAGTCAATGGGATGACAATCAGGTGTGAGTGGGCTCCTTGTTTTATTTAAAGAACAGGGATCTATCAAAGTCTGCACTTCACAACATGTTTGTGGAAGGGTATCATGACATGAACAAAGGAGATTTTTAAGGACTTCAGAAAGTTATTGATGCTCATCAGACTGGAAAATGTTACAAAACCATCTCTAAACAGTTTGGACTCCACCAATCTAAAGTCAGATAGACTGTGTGCAAATGGAGGAAATTCAAGACCATTGTTACCCTCCCCAGGAGTGGTTGGCCAATAAAGATAACGCCAAGATCAAGGCGTGTAATAGTCAGCGAGATCACAAAGGACCGCAGGGTAACTTCTAGCCAACTGAAAGCCTCTCTCACATTGGCTAATGTTAATGTTCCTGAGTCCACCATCAGGAGAACACTGAACAACAATAATGTGCATGGCAGGGTTGTAAGGAGAAAGCCACTGCTCTCCAAAAAGAACTTTGCTGCTCTTCCGTTTGCTATAGATCACGTGGACAAGCCAGAAGGCTATTGGAAGAATGTTTTGTGGACAGATGAGACCAAAAAGTGTTATGTTTGGAGAAAGAAAACCACTACATTTCAGAATAAGAACCTTATCCCAGCTGTGAAACATGGCGGTGGTAGTAGTATCATGATTTGGGCCCGTTTTGCTGCATCTGGGCCAGGGCGGCTTGCCATTATTGATGGAACAATGAATTGTGATTTATATCAGAGAATTCTAAAGGAAAATGTCAGGACATCTGTCCATGAACTGAATCTCAAGAAAAGGTGGGTCATGCAGCAAGACAACGACCCTAAACACACAAGTCGTTCTACCAAAGAATGTTTAAAGAAGAGTTACCGGAAACATTTAGTTGCAGTTATTGCTACAAAGGGGTGGTCACACCAGATACTGAAAGCAAAGGTTGACATACTTTTGATACTCATAAATGTGTCATACTAGATCATTTTCCACAATAAATAAATGACCAAGTATAATATGTTTGTCTTATTTGTTTAACTGGATTCTCTTTATTAATTAAAATGCACTAAAAACTCAACAATAAATAAACGCTTTTATCTGCGTCACAGGAGAAGGCCAACAGTCTGTGGGAACGGCACAGTCTGTCCTCTGCCACACAGAGATCTCTGGACAGGAAAAGCCAAAAGTGAGGAACATGTACAAGTACACCCATATATTCAACATCTAATGCACCAGCACAACACCCACTAACATGCTACTGTTTAATAGGTGTAATTAGTACTGTTTTCGGTTACAGTGGCACACCACCCAAATCAAATAGTCAGCAGTGGTTCTTACTGATCAGTGATAGAGGGGGCAGCAATTAAAAAGAGCTGCAGTCAGTAATGTGCAATGTAAAAACTTGTTTACAAACTCACAAGCACCTCTGCAGGTAAGGCCTATACAAGTTTTGTGTATGACATGCAACAACAGAGCTCCTAAAGGTACACAGAACCAAATTCAACAAATGAGACAAAATAGAATACTTGGTCATTTACAATCCATATCATTTGCAGGCAGGACAGAAAGATCCCACAGAAACCAAAACATCTTTCTGTAAGGTATGATGACCCAATGATGAGATTTTTCTGGATGCTACATCAGTGTGATCACATGCTGTCTCTCCCTTTAGGGTTTCACAGCCTGCTCAGAGACAGAATCCATTCTTTTCTTCTCAGAAGCCCAAACCAGTGTGAGTGCTTTACTTAAAAGTTTGTAGTCATAGAAGAATGTGATGAATACAGATCTCTGTGAAGTACACTACATGTATTGTACTGCTGTGAGACAAGCTAACAAAAATACAAGCCAACACAAAATGCTTTACTAGGAATGTTATGCAAGAAAAAAAAACTTCAGTCTGAGGTTTTCTGATAAATTAAAAACAAATGTAAAAAATGTTGAACTCTAATTCTGTCCCTGCAGGAAAGTTGTGAGGAGCCTTAGATCTCATCTCTCAGTGGGCTAGAAGACTGATCCCAGTGTCACCACACCTTTTAGAGATGTGGACTGAATCTCTATATCAGTCTGGATAAAAGTGATGGAAATAAAATGACAAACGAGTGCGGGTCAAAACAACAGTGAATTTCTGCTCAGGGGCCTGCCCTGATATAGTATATCTGAAACGGTGCGAATCGGTCAAGCAAGTACAGTAGATGAGCATGCATTTTTGCTCCCCATTCATTCTTAATGGGGAAAAAAAAATCCCAGATTAAGGAAGGTTTTAGGAAAACCGTGCATCCGATCAAAATTCTGTATACAAGTCCGGATCAGGCAATCGGACTTAACAATCTGGAGTTGGAATGGTGTCTATCTCGAAAACTGTGGGACAAAAATCCGGCAGAAGAAGAATATAAATCTCATGAGAGCTTTGTTTATCTGGGTGTGCAGGTTACCAACAGAATTGAAAATTTATTCCAGGCCAAATCTGCTCCTCTTTGGTTCGTGTGACATGATTTGGAGCGCTGGTCTCTGCTACAACTCTCTTTAGAGGCAAGAGTCAACTCAATCAAAATTAATATTCTCCCTAAATTCCTTTATCTCTTCCAGTGCCTTCATATTGCTCTACCCAACAATTTAAAAAATTGATCGCATAATTCTTCCTTTTATATGGGACAAATAAGTCCCAGGATACATAAGCAACTCCTGCAGAGACCTAAATCAGGAGGCGGCTTAGAATGACCAGATTTCAGAGCCTATTACTGGGCTGCTCATATCAGGATTATTCGATATTCGATATTAGCTGCAGCATGAGGAGGCATCCTCAACTCCAATTTGGCTAGAGTTAGAAGCAACCTCAGCAAGGCTGGCATCACTGTCCTCCCTTGCCCACTCCTCCACAACAGACCATTACTCTTCTTTCACCAAAAATATGTGTAAAAACACTGAACATTTGGAACCAGTTCAGATGACATTTTGGATTTCAGACAACCTCTCTCTGTGTCCCAGTGGCTTGCAATCCAACTTTTTCCTCCATCCATTGTCGACAAAGCGTGGCGAAATCTGGGTATCAAGCAACTTGAAGATCTCTATATAGACAAAACATTTTCTACATTTTAACAGCTGTCTGTCAAATATGGTCTCCGTAGACAATTTTTTTTAGGTACCTACAGATTTGAAGTCATAGCCGTAGCTTATCCACTCAATTCCCATCTTTACCTGATGAAATGCCATTGGATATTTTTCTAACCGTTCTTGTTACACAGGGTGCTTTAGCAGCAATTCATAGACAAATTGGTTCTGTACAAAACAGTCCACTAAATAAAACAATCTTTGTGGGAAGATGAACTGGGGAAAGAAATAAAATTATAGGAGAAGATATTAAAAAGGGTGCATACTTCCTCCATCTGCGCACGTCACAGTCTTTCTCAATATAAATTCATTCACAGAGCTTACTGGACCAAGGAAAAAAATTATCTAAAATTTATGACAATGTATTAGAGGTCGTTACAGACCATTCGGTCTCTTCATAAATCCCAGAATGCACCGCGCAACCGGCAACATCCGGTTCACCATTTTTTCTTGTTTATGTCTGTGCCAGCTACGCTACATACACTGTTTACAACTTTATTTGGTAAGTAAATACGTACGTGGTAGTGGGGGGAAAAGTGGACCTGACTACCCAGGGCCCGAGTAGGGAGAGGGGTCCATAAAAATCCTGAATTGTTTGAGTTTTTATTTCAAATGAATTGGGCCCTCAAATTAATGATTTATTATTTCATATTTCAAGTATATCAATGCTCATTGGCTAGAGGGACAGGATATTACATCACTTGCAGTTCACTGCCAGATAAAGTTTTACGACGCGAATTGAATCATGAGTCGTTTTGGTGAAAACTGTTGCGCTTCACCACTTTTTAAAAGTAGTGTTTAATTGTTTGTTAATTGAAATGTGCGTTTTATCGCGCTTTGCAGGGTTACTTACTAAAGGGTGAATTTACATCCACCGTGGGCAGCACCGTGCGTGTTAATCAACAGCGGGGTTGCCAGGTCCCCAAAAATATGCAGCCCCATGTCTAATAAAGCACCCTATGCAACCTGACACTAGTCTAAAATGTCTAATCACAGATATTGTAATTAGTATTTTAATTAGTAGTAGTATTAGTAATGTAAAAAGAACATACCTCCATAATTGCTTTTCTTTGCATTTAAACACCCAATTTTCTCTATTCTAAATCTGTATGTTCACATCTCATTCCAATCAGTCATCTAATACTAGTAAGTCTATCCCAAATACTCTTCACCCTCAGTTGTTCGCTGCCTTTTAACTCCTTATGGTTTTAACACCACAGTTATATGCTCAAAATATCTGTTAATATAAGTGTTTTATTTTATCTTTTATGTTTTTATTTTTGACTGTGGTGTCCATAAGGAGTTTACAAGCAGTAAACATCTGAGGGTGAAAAGTATTTGGGACTCTCACACTCTGGATTAAATTGTGTAAAGTTAGAGAAAATAAACCATACACTCAAAGGGTCTGACAAGGAAATTTTGGGAAATGTGGACCCCTTTCTCCTCTTTTGTAAAACAGCTAAGCTTACCAGCAATTGCAGATTGATCCAAATTCCTAACATATGTATTCCAAATGAGTGTTTTTCCCTTTAAAGTGGATGACTGGATACAGGATGTGAAGCAGATGGGTGGAGTAGATATTTGATACCTGTTAACATTCTTATTTCTCTTTATTTATATATTATTTACTTTCTCTTTGTCTTTCCATTTTTTATCATCTTTTTGCTTGTGTTTGATTTGTAAGTCCTATTCTGATCTGTAACCAGTTCTTGATGTGCGATTATATATTCTTACTATGCAATCCGAGTGCACATATATTGTAAATGTCAAGTAGTTTGAAAACCCAATAAACAAATTGGAAAATAATTTAAAAAAAGTGGGACGTTGAGGATTTGGTAGTTATATTTTTGTATCTGATTGACCAATACAGAAATACTTAATCTGCTGGCCTCGTGGGCAGTGCCTGATACGGGCTCCTTCAGGATCAGTCGTCATCTGTGAAACTAAATGCCCTCTTCACATGGCACAGGGATTAGCCCTGTAGTCAGCCACTGACCACAAGTTCTCCTTCAACAAAAGTAAGTCTGGTTCTTTCATCTGAATAAACAGTTTCTTGCACAGATGTTTCAGCATTTTTATATTGATAATCTGATGCTGATGGGACAATAGATTGAGTATTTCTTTATTGGTAAATCTGACATGAAAGTATAACTTCATATTATGACTTTAATCTCATAACATTACAAAATTATTCTCAAAATCAACTTAATTATTTAGGAGTGGCCTTAAAACTGTCGTAAGTATGAGGTTTTTTTTTATTAAATAAAAATACAAAAATCTCAAGTGATTAAAATATTTAATTTGGACTGTAAAATTGCTATTTAAACCATATCAGCATTAAAACAAAGGCTTGAAATATGTGACTTTACATGTAATTAATATAAAGTGACGTTTACCTTTTAAGAATTTAATTATGAACATAACTTCATCAAATTCAAATTTTGATATATTGACACTGGCCAAGATATCAGCTTTAGTTGCTGAGTTAATATGTCTGATTAAATGGCTCACATATGTTAGAGAATGAGTAACCCATCTTTATTTGTTAAATATTTGAAAAGAAGTGGCACTAAGTGAGTATGAGTTGACATTATAAAATAATAATTTGGAAAAAGAGCGTTCTTGGTGATAGTACAGCTCAATGTAACAAAACATGTCTAGCATGACAGAGAACAGAGAGGCCTTTGGCTGAACTTTGCAAAGATATATGTGAAGAATTTCCAAACACCAAGCTGACACATCCGGAATCCCAGACATTTAACGGGCCAACACTTAAAATGTACATCTGGTCAGCACACACCACGGTCATTCAGTGTGCTTTAAAGATTAAAAAAAAAAAATACTAATTAGTAGAATTAAATGAAAAGTAATAATTAAGCAGAATAAAAGTGCAAATGTAAATCAACATAAGTAAAAAAAAAAAAAAATTACATTTAAATGTATTTCAATATTTTTAAAGAAAAATTATGACAGTAAACTAGAGGTGCAGCAGGACTTGTCTTGCGTCTGTAAGGAACCTGCTTTTAAATCGGTACTTCCTGGCTTGGGTTCCACCCCCCGGGAACTCTGTGGTATGACTTATTGTGCGGCCAAGTTAAAGTTTAGGGCATTTCACAGTCTCAGTGGTACAGCGGGCAGTATGGCTATGCTAAGATGCTCTTTATTCCTGTGATGCCAGGTCAAATCCTGGTCACTGCAACTTTTACTTTGCGTTTTCTTCTTTTTACAATTTTTTTTTCCACCCCTGGCTGTACCGTTATGGTTTGACCCTGCTCATAGACTGAGATTGGATTCAACTGATAGGGTCCCACAGATGATGTAAATTAGCAAGGTAAGGCTAATGTGTTTTGGTAAATATTGCCACAGCCAGAGAACTACCTCATATTTCCAGGATGCATTCTTAAATATTTAATATACACTATATTTCCAAGTTTGTAGAGACAACTTCTAGTGAATGGATTCAGTTATTTTAAGTTCCATCTACTGTTGACACAAACATACATATAGCTCTCTGGAGCTTTCAGGATGAGTTGGGGATGAGGTGGTGGTGATCATTCAACATCCTGACCTCACTAACGATGTTGTGGTTGAATGTAATCAAATCCTCGCAGCAACGCTCCAGAAAGTCTTCCCTGGACAGTGGAGAGAGGTATTCTAATAAAAGCCGAAGAAACTCAATACCAAAGAAACGATAAAGGAGCAGGTGTCCCAAAACTTTTGTCCATAAGGTTGTCACAACATAAAAGACAAAAATATTTGTTGGCAGGGTACCATCACTTTTCCAGAACTTACCCTATCATAAGCTTGGAATAAAATCACCATGAACATCAATAACAGGAATATGATTCAGGAACGATCATGAGATGTTCAGAAACTGTAATACTGTGCTTTTATTTTGGATTTAATTTTGTTGATTAACACTGAAGGGTACATAGAGGTACCAGTTTAAGAGAACTGTCTTTACACTAGTACACAGTCATAGTACACAGAAAAAAAATAAGTGCTTGCTTTAAATGTGCAATATAAAATAATACTGTTTACATGACAAAAATACAAAACAGTTCAGTTGCTTTGCATGAAAAGCAAGTTATGGCCTTTGAATTCCATTTTAAAGTCAAAGTGACACATTGAGCACACAGCCTTTGGCTTTTAACCCATCCATGCAGTGATTCTCACACACACACACGCTATGGGGCAGTGAGCACACCCGCCCAGAGCAGGACACGGCACCCAGGGAGCAGTTGGGGGTTGGGTGCCTGAATCAAGGACACTTCAATGGCCTGTTGGTTCAGGGAATTGGTCACAAAGCTCTAATCACAAGCCCATGGAGGCCCTGTTAGTCACTTTTCATATCAAATCACAGTTGGCTAAACATTTGTACCGTGCTCAAATAAAAAAAAAAAAAAAAAAACAATGCTACAATAGCAACGGCAACACCGTGTTCTGCATTCCTCCAAGCAGCAAAAAGAACATACACAGTAAAGAAGTGCAATAAAACCATCTGATTTGTCTTTGGTATGCAAGTTAGACTCTCCATATGAATATAAACAAACGTGTTTGACTTGCTAATTCAGACTGTACTTGTTTTTGAGACGGGCTTGTTTTTATATGAATAACACTGCAAGTGACTGACTTTCTGGAATCTAGCTTTACCCACTGTGATACAACTATATTTCCCAATGTTTGTGGACACCACTTCTAATGAATGCATTCAGAAGTTCAAATACACACACACAGCTTTTCTAGTCCCTGTAGAGAAGTACTGCCAAAAAACAGGACCAAACATGAACCTAATGACACCATGTCTAATGTCGGCGTGCTAGAGGGGTATAAAGCCCCCCAGTATTGAGCTGTGGAACTGTGTTCTTTGCTCCATCCAAGACTTGGGAGTTGGTGGAGTTGGGAATGAGGTGGTGCTGCTGATCATCCAATAAGAATGAGCAGGAGTTCCAATACATATACTGTACTTAATCATAGCTGTGCAAGTTAAAACGATTCCTTCCCAATAAAAAATAAAAAGATGCTTTGCAGGTCTAAAATGAATGATTGTCCGCCATACTCTTAAAATTGTGCTCTAAAACCTGAATTCACATCATAAATGACCTCAAACCTACAAAACCCTGGACTGCTACTTATGACTTCAATTGACGTAGCCTGAGCATGTTTACCAGCATTACTCAGGCCTGTTTGGCACAGGCAGCAAATCAACACGGCCATAAAACTCCATGGTTATGATGGCAAGAAGTGAACGGGCATCTAGAGCATTAAGACTCGCTGGAAGCGCTGGTGCTGGATCAATGATGGAATGTCCTGGTGGAAAGAATTAGAAAATTCTTGGCCAAGGAATCACTGGCTGGTCACCCCAGACGAGACCATTCCTGGAATCCGAGAAATACACAAGCACAAGCTCCAAAAACCAGACCAACAAAAAATCCCTGAACAGTCAGAATGCTGCCCTAACGGAGACTGTTCACCTCATTTTATCAGCCATACAGACAACAGACTTCACACTGTGTCACAAGCTGGACCTCAGAGTAAGTGATGCCAAGACTATTATCACAGTCACAGAGTGTGATGGACACTATTCAACTAATCAGAAACATCTCCAAGAACACAGCACGACTGTCCACATTAATCTTCAGCATTAACACAATTATAATCATGCTACACTACAGTGAAAGCAGAAATCCAACTGCTGAGAAGACATGCTATGAAATGTAACAGTCATACAGCAAACATAGTGAAAAAGCTCATTTTTGTTTATAATTTAAATTCATAATTTTATATTAATTACACAAAGTGATGTATTTTAGCCTTTTTTGTGTTTTAATGTTCATCAGTGTGGCTTATAGCTCCAATCGGTCACAGTAATATGATGGGCAGCTGGTGGGCATCTCCAAAAAGCTTGTCAGCAGATGGAAGCATGAAGTGCTGTAAAATCTGGGCTGTGTGGACTTTGGACTTGATAAAACACAGTGGACCAAGACCAGAACCTCAAACCATCACAGACTGCAAAAACTACACACTGGACTTCAGACACCTTGGATTCTGTTTCTCACAAGACCATTCTGATCAACATTAAAACTGAAATATGTCACTTTATATGTAATGAATATAAAACATGAGTTTACCATTAAATTATGAACAAAAATGAACACCATACTCTAATATTTGATATCGGACTGTGAACCATATAATCCTGCAGGACTGGCGTTGCCATACATACACCTATCGGGGTGTTATTAAATAAATTTCACATACTAAAGCAGAATAAAACTGCCTGTCGTCTTTCTTCAGAACAAGAAAATAAAAGTCTCTTAGGTTTCTCTTCATTACAGTTTCAATTAAGTCATCATCTGTGTCTGCGATGCATCCAATGTATTAATTCTCTTATTCTGTATGTCAGCAAACATTTGTCAAGTAATCCATGATATCTACTACAGTTATAATAAAGATTATGAACCCCATTGTAAACTAGGTTTAGCAAAATGTACAAACTTTCAGCTGTTTCCAACAAACCAGTCAAAAAAAGAAGTTTACATAGCTCAACACAACTAATACAGTCATATCAGAATATTATGACTTGCTTTGGCCTGGAACGTAACAGGTCACATGACAGTATTTACTGCATGTATAAATAAGTGAACACACCAGTCAGTTGTATCAGAGTGTAAAACCATCATCATGGACAAAGGACTTGATGTGACTGATGTCCATGATAATAGTGTACCAGGTGAAGCATGGTGGAGGCAGCATCTCAGAAACCACCAACTTTGTGAGATGCTCTAGAGCCGCCGTAGTGAAGGTGTACTGAAAGTAGACTTCTCATATATTGAGCCTCCCGACGGCATCACAGTGGTGCCTCACAGGCCATTGATACCAGAGGGGAACCACAACTCAGGCAAGTGGTACAGAACAACTAACGTACATGTAGCCTCCGGATACCTTGAGTCATGTAACATAGCCCATGCCACGATCTGGTCTTAAAACCTACTTACTCAAACTTGCATTTGAACAGTGAGAGGCTGTAACAGTGGTTGTTTTTTTCTGGGCGTTCTTTTTATTCTTCCCTTGTGTTTTAGTTATTTTCTCACATTATTTCTTTTATGTCTTTCACTGCATTTGCGGTGCTGATTTGCTGTACAACACTTTGGTTTGAAAAGTGTTTTATAAATAAATCTTACATACTTCCTGCAGTCTCTGAGGTATTCAACAGAATCAAGGGCTTCATTAACTGCATGAGGTGCGTCTGAGAATAAAACACATTAAATATGTGGACTGAGTGGGGAGTCTGTTCTCTGGAACGTTTGATTACATATTAAGAGATTCCAAATAGTTTAAGTGATCAGCATGTGGCTCACTTACCATTTCCTGCTAGACTCCCCATCACCCAGGAGAAGCCAACGCTCCACTCCTCAACAGACTAAGTGCCCTCACCTGAGGAGGTACTTCTATAATGGCTGAGGCCGTGAGGCAATGTTCCTCATTAGAGGCAAGTGAGCACACCTGCTGATTCCCACACTTAAGCTGCCCTCTCTGAACCTTCTGTGTCCAACAAATGTGGACAAAAACTTCATAACTGGCATTTCAGCACACAAACCCAAGAATATTAGTGACACAGTGGACACTGCCTATGCCTACTTTACTTTATATTTTATTATTTATTTTATTCTTGAGTATTATTTTTCTGTTCTATTGTTTTATTATTATTACTATGTCATATTTTATCTCTTATGTAAGGTGACCTTGAGTGTCAGAAAGGTGCCATTAAATATTATTATTAAAATAGTATTATTATTATTATTATTATTATTATTTATGAGGAACAGACTACAATTCCTCAGTAATGCTGACAGAAGCTGGTGTCTGGCTTTGCATCATATTTACAGCAAATCATAACTAAAATGTCTCTGCTAAGTACTGAAGACACATCATACAAGGGTTGAATAATAAAGACACTAGCAGTCATTAAAAGTGACATTTTCTGTTGAATTTGAAGACATTTGTTGTGTTGAGCTATTTAAACTGAACATTTGTACATTTTGCTAATAAATCTAATTTGCAATGAGTATTGAATCATTTTGATTGCAAAACGTCATATTGCTGATAATACTCATACTAGTGCATCTAAAAAAATTGAATATTGAGACAATATTCAATATTTTGTTCATAATTTAATTGAAAAATGTAAATTTTCATTTTATATTCATTAAATGTAAAGTGATATTACAAGCCTTTATTTATTTATTTATTTATTTAGCCTATTTACTCCCCTTCCCAGTAGCCAATTAGCCCATCCCATCCACTAGGGGGCTCTTCACATCACTTTGCACTGTCTCTGACTCTAGGAGGGTGAAGACATGCACACGTCTCCTCCGCTGCGTGTGATACAGCCACGGCCTCTTTTTGAACTACCGCTGATGCACCGCCACTGGGGAACCAATGCACTCAGAGGAAAGCTCAGGATTCCCAGCTCCAAATGGACCAATCAGTAGACGCCTGAGACAGCAGACATTGCAATGTGTGAGTGATGGGAAAAGTGAGAGCACCATCTACCCACCCAGAGAGAGCACTGCCAATTTTTGTTCTCTTGGGCCCCGGCTGTTGATGGCAAACAGCATGACCGGGATTTGGACTTCTTATCCTCTGGTCATAGTGTCAGCGTCTTAGCCTGCTGAGCCACTCAGGGCCCGCACGCCTTTTTTAATATTGATACTGTTTGGATAATAATTTACTCAAAATGAAATTTTGATTATTTGAGGATTATTTCTGGATTTCTGATCAACATTAAAACAAAGAAAGGCTTGAAATGTGTCACTTTATGTGTAATAAATATAAAATATGAAAGTTTACCTTTTTGCAATAAATTATGAACACAAATGTACTTTTTCTCAAAATTCTAATAAGAGCTGCACCATAAAGTGTTAATTATAGACTTCATACATTTCTTGTGTAGCTCTCATGCATATCAGACACAGGGTTTATAGTGACTGGGCGCTCAGAGACAGATGTTGATCTGTTTGGCTAATTCTCTCTCCAGATCTGAGATTAAGTTATCAAAGTCTTTCAGACTCAGTCTGCATGTAAACGGAGCGTCAAAATCCAGCGCAAAATCATCCGTGTACAGGCCGCTGGAGGACACCCAAACGTCCTCCTTCTTCTCGTCGTCATCTTCGTCGCTCTCGCTGCCTGCCACCTCGTCGTAGTCCGCATCGTCATTGGACAGGAAGTCCCGCCCACACACACTCCAGTCTCCTGCGTAACGGTTGCAGGGCGGGCTTTCCAGTCGGCCACGACCTCGACGGGACACCACCACCACATCCTGGGGTAACGGGAGCTCTACGCGTAAGGGGACACGCTGCACACGACGCTGCAGAGCATTCTGGGATGGAGGAGCCTCTGCAGTGTAAGGTGACTGCTCCATCACTCTACCAGTAGGAACTATAACAAAAGATTTGGGGTTTAAGAAAACAATAAAACAGCTTTTAGAATGAGGCACAACAAACAGCAGCCAGACATGATTTACATCAGTTTCAGTTTACTGGATTTAGAAATGTTGATAAAAATGAATGTTTTTGTACGTATAAAACATCACAAAAGTTTAGTACAACAATCTCATGACTAAACATATTTACTCTCACTCACTCGGCCACAGCTGCAGAAGATAATGTAGAGCCTCTATGTGTCTTTTGAAGTCCACCGCACTTGCTATCTCCACACTCAGGTTGGTGTTGCGGCCACTTCGGCCGGTACTGTGGGACCCAGAGGGCGCTGGGCCAGGGCCCGTTAACCCTGCTCTCCAGGACTCCTGTGTGGGGGTCAGCAGAACCGGACCAAAACACACAGCCAGGTTCTGACATGTCATCAGATTACAGTCACTAAAGGAGGCCACCAGACTGAGGTGATCCAGCAAGAAAGACAGGGTGGCCTAAACACACAAAACGAGAAATATGAGAAAATTTCACTGTGCCGGATGATAAGCTCTGAATGAGAAACTCTGCTCCAGCTCGTCTCCAGCTCATCCACCACTCCACAGAACCCAGTTCTAATGCCAGGGAGCCCTCTAGCTGATGCTTGGCATTGGGCTTGGTGGACCCAGGCTCATGTGTGGCTGCTCCAAAGTGTCTAATTTTCTGAAATGATCTGAGCTGCTGAGTGTAACTGGATGTGCATCACTAGATGGAGTGTCTGGATACTTTTGGACACAGATCAATAGTGCACATGAAGACAGGTCTCTCTCACACACACACACACACACACACAGTACCTTCTCTGGTTCAGGTAGACAGTTCAGCAGTGAGACAGTGCTCCGAGATCTCTGTGCATCATTCCTGCAGGCGGGACGCGCACACATGGCTTCTAGAACCACCTCGTACAAGGTTCTCGTGATCAGGGCTGATGGCAGCTCCCGCAAGTAGTCCTTCAAAATGCCTGAATAAAAAATATTTAAGGACAAGTAATTAAAAATTGACAGTTCAAACACCCATGCATCCATCTTCTGCCTAATCAGGGTCACGGTCAGTCCCCCACCTCTTCACCAGGCACAGGGCAGGGCATTACACTATCCTAGCTAAGGCACCAATCCATTACTGTTCTCTCACACACAATTCACCTGACCTCCATGTTTTTGGACTGTGGGCGGAAACTAGAGACCTCGAAAGAAACCCCGACACACACAGAGAGAACATGGAGAGACCCCCCAGAAGGGAACTCAAACCCAAGACCTCAGCACTGAGAGGCCAGCATGCTAACCACCATGCCACCCAGTTCAAACATCTGTGGTTATTTAACACTAGCCAAGTGCATCATATTTACATACAGCAGCTGAGTTGAAATACATAGCCTTCATTTGTTCCTCCTCATTAACTCATCATTTATCATACATCATGTATATATAGGACAGCACTTTCAGATCAGACAGTACATGTGCTGAGAAATCCCACTTCTGAGCTCAAATCCAGCTCTGTGCATCAGAATAATCAGATTACTGCAGGAACCTGATGATGTAAACACACTCGCTTCATCTGTGAGTGGTGATACATGACTTGTATTTGTGTGCTCACCAGTAATAACGTTGACATCAGGGTACAGCTCTTCACTCAGAGTGACCACGGCACTGTCCTTCTCAAATGCATCACGCAATTCCTTCTTCACCGCCGCGGAGCCACAGAGCCGATATAGACCCACAACCTGCACTCACATATAAAGAATAATGTCCATTAGCACAATCTTATCATGTGATTTTATGCCCACTGACCTTTCATTAGAGGTTCATTTAAATAGGCTCATTACTAATATGTTTGAATATTACAGTCACACATCAGTTCACTTAATCAAGTCATATTTTATATTCATTACACATAAAGTGACATATTTCAAGCCTCAGTATGACTTATAAAGCACAGTAATATGTAGTAGTGTTGGCACTGTGAGCAGCTGCTGGGCATCTCCATAAAGTTTGTCAGCAGATAGAAGCATGAAATGCTCTAAAGTCTGGGCTGTGTTGACTTTGGACTTGATAAAACACAGTGGACCAACACCAGCACCTCAAAAATGAAAACTGGACTTTGGTCCAGTTCTTGTTCTCCTTAGTCCAGGAAAGACACGTCTGACGTTGTCTCTGGTTCAAAATTAAAATTTCAAATATGTCACTTTATGTCTAATGAATATAAAGTTTTAAAGAATTATGAACAAAAATGAACTTCTTCATGATATTTGGGTGTCCGTATACCAGTCATACCCTGTAACTGGTAAATAAAGCTCAAGATGAGCTGAAATATCTTATTAAGAAAATATTAGACATATGTTCTTAGAATGAACTTCATTTTCTTGTGTAAAATATGCTTGTTAAGAATATTTTTTTTTCTTTTTAGACAAAAAAAAGAAAAAATGTCCATAAACGAGCTTTTTTACTTTCTTACAAATTGTTTTTTTTTTTTGCAATGTATTGTTCAAAGGTATCACAGAACGAGCACTTAAGACAACAACAACACATTTTTGTAAGTCATTCAGGGACAGTTTCCCTAAAAATGTAAATAGAAGTTTAAATATAAAGCTCCAAAAGATAAAAGCAGCACTGTAGCTGTACCTTGAGTCCCCTTTTTTCGATTTCTTCCACACACTTCTGTATGATCAGGGGAACTTTGAGCTCATGGGCCTCTTTGTCCACCAGGTGGCGCAGCTCCAACCCAAACACAGCTGGGGGTGGGAGGTCACTGAGACGGGGTGAAGGGGCCTCCCACTGCTCCAGCAGAGTGAGCTTCACATACAGTAACCCCCGGGGCTCCAGCTTCACACACAGCTGCTGGCTCCGCAAGGCTGGGGAGAGAGGGATAAGGGGGGCAAATATAAACAGCATGAGGGGCATAAGAGGGATGAAAGTAAGAAAGCGTGAACAGAATCCTGAACTAAGTGAGATTAGATACATCCACCCTATCTCCTTCTCTACAAGCTTTTAGCTCAAGCTCTCAGAAACCACTGATAGGAGATCGTGTCCTCTGTTCTTCAATGATCAGGACCCCCCACAGAGCAGGTGGATCATTCTCAGTGACACTGATGTGGTGGTGGTGTATTAGTGTGTGTCAGAGCTGCTGATGTTTTTAAAAACCTCAGTTTCACTACTGGAGTCAAAACAGTGCACCAGCCATCCAACAGCCTAAATGAGATGATCAATATGATATTTTGAGAAGTAATTGTTTCAATTATTTAACTAATTGATAGACAAATCAATCAATCGATAAGATTAATCAACCAATCAATCAATCAATCAAATTTTATTTATAAAGCGCTTTTTACAACTGATGTCACAAAGCAGCTTTACAGGGTTAGCAATAACAGACATAAAATCATTAATCCCTAATCACTGGTGAGCGAGCCAACGGCGACAGTGGCAAGGAAAAACTCCCTCAGAGCTGGAGGAAGAAACCTTGGGAGGAACCAGACTCACATGGGGGACCCATCCTCCTCTGGTCTGCTAATTCTAACCAATGAACAGATCAATCGATTAATCAATAGACTTGAATAGTCAATCAACAGGTCAATCATCTAACAAATAAGTAATCGGCTAATTGATAGATTAATTGTCTAATTCATAGATTAATAATCTAATCTATAGGTTAATTGACAGAAAAATAATTGTTAGTCACAGCCCTAAATCTCAACTCAACTCAACTTTATTTGTATAGCACTTTTAAAAACAGCCTCGGATGAGCCAAAGTGCTGCACAGAGTAAGTAAGTAAGTAAGTAAAAAACAATAAATGCAACACACAAATAAAAAATAATGGAAATAAAAACACCGCAAAAACGAATAAAAATACATTTAAAAAATAAAATATCGACTACATTCAGGGTTAATTTAACTTTTATGATTATGTGAAATTAAAATTTCACCTTTGAACAGAGGTGGGATGGCCACGGCGCCAAGACAGCACACTCGATTATGAGACTGACCAGCAGGAGTGGGCGATGCCCTGTTGACATTTGTCGGTGTGAGAATGATCAACTTGAGCAGCCGAGCACGCTCCAGTTCCAGGTTGAACGTGTGGTTGAGGGGGAGACACGCCCCCCTGCAAGTCAGCAGAGCGGTGCGGGCACGGGTCACTCCATCCACCTGAATGGCACAGAACACGTCTTTACTGCCATCACCGCGTGGAGACCGCACAAGCTCCTCTACGCCTAGCAGATGGACCGTCAGGAGGCCAGAGACTCTCTGGGCACAGCGGGGCTGGTCAGCTAACGAGTACCCTCGGAACGACCCTGCATCCGCTATACTCGGCAAATCCTGCCGTCCATGGTTGGGGGCGGGCGGGGGTGAGCTCTGGGTTGTATCCGCCAACTCCTGACCCGTTCCCTGCTTGGGCAAGAGCTCAGGCGAGTCTCCGTCACTCAGATAGCCGCCCTTGCTTGCAGATCGTATGCGTGAGGATCTTCGCCTCGGCCTGGCTGGAGCACTGGAGTCCAGGTGGTACTTGCTAATGACATTATTGGAGGACTCTTTGCGAGCGTTAGGTGGTGAAGCCTCGTCAGCACCCCCTGTCGCTCCACAGGTACCCTCCTGTGAATGCCCAGGGTGCCGCTGGTTACGTGACGAGCGCAGGCTAAGCTTGCGACGGAGCTCTGGAAGCTTCCTCATTTTCATAGAGAGGCGGCGGACCGTCCCGGGGGACTTGATCTTATCCATCACACTGCTGCCACCACTCGCACCTCCTCCTGGACTTTTCTTCAGAGCTCCAGGACTCCCTGAGGAGCCTGAAGAACCACTGGCACCTTCGCTAATGACACTGGCACTGCTGCCTCCTTGTGCTCCTCCAACACTCTGAACTTCAGATTGACAGGTTTGCTGGAGAGACTCTACAATTACAGACACAAAACAGTCACAGAGTCAACAGATACAGTAAAGAAACAATTCTACAAAAGGTGATACCGTTTGAGACACAAGCTGTGGGGCAAACCTGTTAGGCCATGTCACCAACATGGTGGCCATCTTAGACTGAGTTTCAGTTATTAATAAATAATTGTTTGAATTATCTGACTAATCGATAGACAAAACAAACAATCGACCAATGAACAAGTCAACCGATTAATCAATACACTTGAACAGGTCAATCATCTAACAAATAAGTAATCAGCTAATTGGTAGATTAATCCATAAGTTAACTGACAGAAAAATAGTTGTTAGTTGTAGGGTTTTTTTTTTTAGATTGAGAGTACTGTTTTTGATCCTTGTGCTTTTTTCACACTTAGGAAATTAATTCTCTGCAATTGAACCCAATCCGTGCAGTGAAACACACATTTTACACACTAGTGAACACACACTAGGGGGCAGTGAACACACGTGCCCGGCCCGGCGGGCAGCCCTAGTCACAGCGCCCGGGGAGCAGCTAGAGGTTAGGTGCCTTGCTCAAGGGCACTTCAGTCATGACCTGTTGGATCTGGGAATCGAACCGGCAACCTTCAGATCACAAGCCCAGTTCTCTAATCACCAGGCCACGGTGTGACATGTCAAACTGGTAGAGAATTTCACCAGAAAAACAGCAGTGAGTTTCATGTTAATGTAACTGTATTCATTAAACATGGAGGTCAAATTCCTCTGTGTGCAAACACATGGGTCAGTGTATCACTTTCACAGCACTCTGACTGGCTAGCAGGGAAAAACAAGTTACCGCTCTTCTCCATCAGCATCCTATTTTAAATTGTCTGTTAACTGGATAGTTTTTGTTTGAATAACATAACTGATATTTTATTTTAATATTTTTTACACTTATAATAAAAAATTACATTTTTATAATGATTATGACACAGAATTATCATTATTTACTTAGATCCAGGTGACCATAAAAGACACGTTTCCTTAGATAATTTTAGACTATATATTATTTAATGTTATATTTTACAAAATATATGATGCAATATAGCCTTCATTAATATATATCACGTATAATGAATGATAGTGATTGTACAATTATTTACAAAAGAATATTTTTATATTTAAATGTTTATATTAAATGTATATTAAAAACTTTTTTTTTCAATATATTAATTACAAACTAACAAAGAAGTGAGGCTCTTTTATTGCCAGATCACTCCATTTTCTGCAGCGTTGCATTATTTCTCACCTTTCCTCTCCTCCAGCGATCCCTCCATTTCTCTCCTCCTCCAAGGATCTCTAGATCCTTCCTGCTCCTTTACTCCTCCAACTCGAACGTCCTCTTCCTCAGGAATGGGGTTGTACCAAATGTTATTCTCGCCCTCAGGCGGGTGCCTCCAGTCTGTAAGGCAGGCCGGGTAGGCTTCATCTGGACCCTGGGACTTTCCCGTGGACAGTACCCAGGCTCGGCTGCTTCTCTCCAGCTGCTGGAGGTAGGCTCCCTGCCCGGACAGCTTAGCGATGCTGGAGGAGATGGAGAAGTCTGCAGATGCAGGTGTTAACTCAGGTAAACCTGCATCATCTCTGTCTCTAGAGTGACCCAGGTCCCAGTCCAAATCTTTCCACCGCTCTGACAGCCCATCCTCCCTGAAAGTCCTTTGGCTCCAGGCCTGTTTTGAAGCCTGGCCCTTGCCTGAGCAGTCTGGCCCGGTTAGCTGATCTGGCCCAGTTGGGTCTCGAGATCCAGCGGAGGAGAGCTTGGCCCAGTTCTGCTTTTTGGAGACGGTGATGTGTGTGTGTCTGGAGAAGTCAGTCTCAACAGAGGGATTGGCATCTACACCTGCAGAGGTGGGTGCTGATGAGGATGAGGATGAAGAGCCATGAGTGAGATCTGTCTTTCCAACTGCATCTGAAGAAAAATACCACGTAGATAACATCATATTTCTGTATAGAGTCATACATCCAAAATATCAGGAAAAAGTTCATTTTTGTTCATAATTTAATTCAAAAACAATATATTTTACATTTATTACACATACAGTGACATTTTGGTCACTTATAGCTCCAATCAGTCAGTAATATGATGATCAGGATACTGTTGGCACTGTGGGCAGCTGCTGGGCATCTCCATAAAGCTTGTTAATAGATGGAAGCATGAAATGCTCTAAAATCTCCTAGTAGATGCTGACTTTGGACTTGATAAAACACAGTGGACCACCTCAAACCATCACAGACTGCAGAAACTGCACACTGGACTTCAGACACCTTGTATTGTGTGTCTCTCAGACTCTAGAAGCTGATTTACTAATGAAATCTGAAATATTCTGATCATGTGAACAGTTTACCTTAATGAGAAATAATTTG
>BRDA01046421.1:0-19225 GCA_036984385.1 Crenuchus spilurus
AGTAAGAGTGTCATAAATCTATATTTTATTAAATCTGCTCTAAACTTAGACTTTCCAAAAACCTGTTTTCAGATGTGCTGATATATTGTGAAAAAAAAAAACACTCTAAACATTTCTAGTCAAGACTTTTGAGCTCAGAACTGAATAAACAGAGGTGTTGGCTACACACTGCGCATTACAGTTTTTAGACATTGTATGTGTTTTTATTTCTAAAGCTTAAAATGTGAGTTAACACTAGAATTCCCAACCTGACAAAATTTTCGTCGCCTCTCTCCCCCCGCGCTGGAAAACTGGAGCCATTAACACCCTTTGTCTGCTGCTCTGCTGCGCTTGTCATGCAAATCAGCGCGTTGTCACACATTCAGTGTCACACATTCAGAGATTCCCCCTCGGTTTTAAGTACTCTTTCCACAAAGGAAAAAAAATTATATAAAAGACTAGAGCAGGAATCACACAAACACACACACACACATGAACCTAGCTGAGCGAGCGGCTGAGGCCGAATACCAAAACAAAACTCGCCCTACAACATGCTCCCTAGACCCTACACACTAGCCCTCCAGACTCTCATTTACATCACATTACCTCTCTAATGGCTCACAAGAAGGGTTTTTTCTTCTGCAAACCTGGGAAGTGCAGTGTTAACATGTGTTTTACTCATTCAGTGGTTCCTAGATTGAATATTTATGAGATTTGTGTGAACAGTCAGGTAAGAGGTCTGTTGTTCACATACACCTCAGGTGAATTCCATGGCCAGTAGTCCACAAATGGAAACTCCTGGATTACCATGTCATTACGTCACAATGCCCCCTTCCTCAGCCTCAGGAGCTTATTTAAGCTCCTCTCACAAATATCTAAAAATATATTTTTATTCAGGATATATATATACAGTATATATACACCATTTAAGGTTTCCAGGGTATGTTTAATTTTGTTTCTAAGACAAAATCTCAGAGAGTTATATACGTTTTTTGGCAGAAGGTTGTTAATATGCCACCAGTCGGAGCGCCAACTCCAGAGGATGAATATTAACATGATTACAGCTGAGTTTACACACATTGGAGTTTACTGGCTGGACTACAGTACCCAGCAGATACACACAGCAATACGGAATGCTGTAAATGTGTTACACATACATAACAGCATACAGTTGTGTTTGAAAGTTTGTAAACCTGTCACGCTTTTGGGTAGTGTCACTTTAAATGTTCGTCTTGTCTAGCTGTGTAATTGTTTCCAGCTGATTCTCATTTGTCTCCCCTTTAAATACCCTTCTGTGTGTTTGTCATGTTGCTCGTCGTTTTATTTGTAATCTAGTCATTTTTGTTACTTGTTACATTGTTGTTTTGTTTGTTTGTTTGTTTTCTAGTTCAGTTTCAAGTCTCTTCATGTCATTTATCTTAGAAATATCTCTCGTTATAGTGTTTATACCTTTTGTATACTTATTTCACTTTGGATCCACTATTGTTGTTGAGGTTTTAGTCATATTTATGCAGAAATGTATAACATTATAAAAGGTTCACAAACTTTCAAGCAACACTGTATATCAACAGATGCACAAGGCCTGACAATGAACATTAAGTAAACATTAAATGCACTAAACACATCCAACATAATTTATAATGTTCTCTTGAAAACAGAGTAACATAAGCAGTGATGTCAAGTAACAAAGTACAAATACTTTGTTACTATACTTAAGTAGAAATTTTGGTTATTTATACTTTACTGGAGTAATTATTTTCAGACGACTTTTTACTTCTACTTACTTACATTTTCATGCAGTTATCGGTACTTTCTACTCCTTACATTATAAAAACATCCTCGTTATTTCTACATATTTCATTTCTGTTTGTCATCATTTAAAAAAACATCCTCTCCAGATAAACTGAACCATCCAGAAAGAGTGAATGTGACTGTGGTTGGATGATAAGTATAAACATATACCATTCTGATACCCTATTGGTAAGCCATCCATCACTCCTGCACGTCACATGTCTCATCACTCTCCAGTAAGCTCAGTACTACACATATATGATCACTAATGCTAATATATTTTGTAATAAATGTCAATACTTTTGACACCTTTGAACATAAGTAATGTAATTATTATTGTCAGTAACTGTAATGTGATTATATCCATTTGATTTTGTTAAATACCTTACATTACTTAATTACAGGAAAAATTTATCATATTCCTTTAACACTTTATTTTTGACTGTGTTACCCCCAACCCTGGCCATAAGAACTTGATGGCACATGGAAAAATAATAATAATAATAATAATAATAATAATAATAATAATAATAATAATAATAATAATAAATAATAATAAATATTATTATTATTATTATTATTATTATTATTATTATTATTATTATTATTATTATGTATTTTGATGCATGTTATACGATCTGTAATTTGAATTCTGCTGTTCCAGGAGTTGTGGTATTGTATAGATGTCAGGTCGAGTGAATCTTTGCTTTGTTTTTCAAAGACTTTACAGTCTTACAGTCGTAGTTTGGTAGACAGGCTGCTCAGAATGACATTTACTCTGCCACAGAAGGATAACTGTTATGTTACAAAGCTTATGAGAAACTCTGCTCTGGATAGTGACGCACACCATGTACAATTGAAAAAAAAAATGTCTCACCGATGGGAGTGAAATCACTTCTCTTCACACTCCTCTAGTTATTTCATTCACTAGAAAAAAGTAAGAAACTGATATTTGAGCCACACTCTCTCTTAACCAAAACGACATGGTTGATTGAGGTTCAGTTGGGCATATTTCACACTACGTTCTGGAAACTGAGGATACAGAGTCTGTAAATGTGTGAAATGTGATGAATATGGGCTTCACGATCTGCATTTGGAGATGCTGACAGTCACTGCAATTTGATTGAATTTTCAAATGCAGGCTGTCCAAAATTAGCATATGTGCTACATATATTATAACAGTAAAATACATACAATTAGGTACATTAGTATTTGGACAATTACAGCACCAAAATGGATTTCAAATAACGCAACCAAGACGTTAATTAAGTTTCATCTTTAATTTAAGATATTCCACAAAAATGTAGCATTAATGCAGTTAATGTGTTGATGCAAGTGGAGGAGACTATCATTAGGCTAAAATAAACAATTACAAAATGTACCTCCTTACTTACAAAAGGGTAAGTGTAGGCTGGGCCAGAATCTAAAAAAAAGATATGTCCATGTCTTGAGACAGATGTAGCCAAGATTAAAGCAGTTATTCAAGCATACCACAGTATCTGTCAAGCATGGTGGCGGTACTGTCACTTCATAGGCATGTACAGATCTATTATTTAGGTAGCAGCTTTTAAAAATATCAAGTACAGCTACACTTTCTGGTCAGATTCAGTCCACAACATCCTATGACACCAACACAAACACTTCTTACGGCAGTGAAGTGTGCTTATATTACCTGAGCTCAAGCCAGAAGAACATGTTTTCACTTACTGAAAAGCCCACCTACAAGACCTGACTGAAGTCCCATCTCAGCAATTTAGTCAGTTTCGACAACCATCTCAATAGTATTGAACAGAAACTGCAGGACAGCAGAGCTCTGTGATGACATCACTATTTAATGGTCATTAAAGACTAATAGTTAATGAAAAAACACTATTTAGATTAAATATTAGCATTTCTACACACATGTATTACATCAATAACGTCAGACACTCCTAAAACCACTGACACACTCTGCTGAGGGAGAAAAATTAGTCAGCAGATTCAACGATGCTGATTGGCTAAATTTGTTGGTATGCATGTATCTTCTGTCAGCAGGCCAGTGATTAGATTCCTGGTTCATTCTTTCTTCTGAGGTGACAGAAATATCAGCCAGTCAGAGAAGCAGCAGCCAATGTCCTCCAATATGTTTGATAGATTACGTTATTGTGCATGATTGGCACATACAGACTTAACAAACGTAGCTACTATTTAAAAAATGTCAATTTAATAAAAAAATATATTTCCACCGTGGAGAGTGCAAAAATATTCTGAATCTTACCAAAGTTACAAAAGTGATTATTAAGATGTCAGATCTGTCAAGTTTTCTAGATGTTTCTAAAAAGTTTTTAGATGTTTTTTTTATCATTCAAAGTTTTTGCAGCATTATGAGAATTGACAGTACGTTATAATACTAAACAAACAGAGAAAAGCTCTCAAAACCAAACTAGAAACAATAAGTAACAAATAAACTGTTTATTTATTACAGATATAAAGTAAACATGAGCTGACTGATGTTTACACTCTCTGTGCTGAACCTCCAGCTCAAATGAACTGCAGACTCCTCCCTCTCTCCCGCTGACATCATGATGCTCACAACCAATAAAAAAACACTTGCTGATGTAATTCAAACGTTGCTGTAATGTTCGTGTTTGTCTAACTGGGAACATTCTGTGAGAAGTTATTAACCATTTATAGCCATTATGATGTCACACATTTCCAGAACATCCCGGGAACATTATTTGTGTGCAGGTGAACTTTCCTGGAACCTTTTTGACATGAATGTGTGTCAGACCTGTAAAAGTGGGGACATTTTGCTGGTCTTCACTTTTAATTTTCATCAGAAACATTTTTTTTAATTAAAAGAGAAGAAGGGACCTTTGGTTGCTAAAGTTAAGTTTAGGTTTATGTTTACTCAGTTTTACACAAGTCAAAGGAATGTCCTCAATAATATAGCACTGCCGAAGTGTGTTTGTGTGTAAGTGCCAAGTTTATGCCACAAAGTGGGGACCTAAACCCGTTTAAACACTTACATTTGTCCCAACAACGTAAATGATATAATTTGAGGGTGAAGACGTGTTTTGAGGTTAGAGTTAGGGTTTTAAGGTTTTACTAAATCTATGTCCCCACAATTCTTAGAAACAAACATGTGTGTGTCTTGTAAAGGCCTTCTAAAGCATCTCCAGGGACGAATTTCAATTTCAAAAATGTCAATTTTTTGGGGTTCTAGACTTCAGGAGGTCATTGACTTAATTAAGAAAGTCCACTTCATTTTAAATCCAGTGTGGTGCTGTGAAATTGAGCAAAAATGATGTTACTGTCCAAAAGCTTGACTGACTGTACATGTCCGAGATCTCTGGTACCACCAAGACTGTGTCCTGCTGTCCAAAGTGGTCAAACGTGAGAATCTAGAATGAGGTGGATGTGCAGTACATCTTCATAACATTGTTGAAAAGCTTTGCTTTGCTTCACCTCCAGAATCCATCATTTCATTTGTGGGCTGCGTTCACGTGAAAATGGCGAAAATAGCCGAAAAGCAGTTCCCTCTGTATGACTCTATTTGTTACAAAAAAAAAGAAAAAGGTGGCAATTTATCTGCTTAGACGAGACGTCAAGCCAAAGGGAATATTTCTGTTTTCTCTAAGCCCCCCCCGTTTCTGAAGATCTGGCTATTTTGCTCTTATCGCAGCAGACCGTGCCTCCTTGGGATCCTAATCGATATAGTAAATGCCAAAACTCGGGTTTGGAGAGACTGAGCCTGTGACTGTGGCCTTTATCTGCCCAGCAGATGCTCTTTCTGTCTCTGCAGTGTCCAGGGAGTTAACAGCATTACCTTCCCCTGGCGCAGTCTGCACATCGGCCTGCCCAAGAGAAACCCTGCTTATTTCGGTTGGACCCACGTGCGGAGGGGCCGTGAGAAAAGCTGCCTCGAATGCAATGTGAACGTTCTGGAGTACACAGTAAACATACATTTACATCACACTTGTAACTGAAATGGAAAATATTATTGCAGTAAATTTGTGCGTTATCTTTGCAGCTCGTTTTATGGTACACGTTCTGTCGAGCATGGTTTAATTGGCTCCCCTGCTCCTGCTTACCAGAACGGCACTGGTTTAATTACCCTAAGAACAAAAACAGAATGCCCACAGAGGCATCGATGTTATACTTTTGTGGTAATCAAGACATACTTTTGCAATTTAAATGAGATGTTCTCAAACACCTAGGATGCACTTCTGTAGCAGGAAAATTAGGAACGTGCTTGTTCATTAACACCTGTATAAATCTGCTTGTTCTAAATCAAATGCATGCTGGTAATTGTCAGAAGTTACTCATACCTGGTTAGCTAAAACTGAGTGTGATTGGCAATGAATGGGCATCAACTCTGCTCAAACTTTCCCCATCTCTTATTCGCACTGCATTCTAACGGTTAACACCCCGAACGACTCTGGCACCTGCTGACTGTCTTAATGAACAGAGTCCACTGTCAGTGGCCGTCTGCCTGATTCCCCTGGGCTGTTCACCTCTGCACTACTGATGGCTCCCCATGACTCGCAGCAGGGCCTGCGGACCATGCATAATGCATGCGCAGGCTCACTGTCACTGAGGTTACGAGCACACTGCTCACTGATATCGGGGATGGAGCCTGACCGCGGGCCTTGTTGCTCGGCTCCTCTCAGAGATGTCCTCATCCATGCAGAATTTTGCAGTATATTCCTGAGGTCTGAGGTAGATGATGAATGACACCTGGTTCAGTCATCTGCTTTTTCGGTGTGGGCTTCGGATCATCTGGGGGTGCAAGAGACGTTCACGTTACAAGGCTTATTAATCAAATGCGATTAATCTTCATTCATGAATAGAAGAGACCCGTGTCTGTAATGTGAACAAGTCAGTCTTTGAAATGACATTGATATGTTTATGCATGGCAACAACAAAAAATGTCATATTGCATGTTTTTTGAAAACGGAAAAAGCTTCAGAGGTGGTGAGATGCAGGGTTTTTTGCTGTAACCCCTTTCCTTTAACCTCCAAGTGGACAAATCGACATGCTTTACATTTAAAATTATTTTAAACTAATACATATTTTCCCCAGTGACAGCCTTATAATTTGGGACACCGCTCGCTGTGTGTGAACGCAGTGGTGTGATTGTGTATTCAGTTAATTAGAGGAGGGGGAGGGGCAGGTACAGCTGTACAGACCTCCTCACAACGGCGATCGAGCTGAGACAAAACTCACTACTCATCTTCAACTCCAATCATGTTGAAACATCAACTGCATCTGCCACCATTAAACACGTTCAGTCTAAACACAATGAGCATGCTTAATAATAAATGTAATAATAATAATAATTGTGTTGTGTGGCTTTCTGTCAAACATTATGCTTCAGAATTTTGGGGATCTGGCAGCACGGAGAAGGTGAATAGAATTCAGCTGGCTGATGTTTACAAACACAAGGACATCAAATCTGATCTGATGTCACATTCAAGTCACAATCAGATACAGATATGTGATCTAGAACCACACGTGAAAGTGACTCAAATCTGATTTGAGTCACATTAAGGCAAAAAAAAGTCAGATTTGAGTCACTTCAGTGTGGTAATGTGAACTCACTGTTGTCTTTGATTGCAGAAAGTTGAGAATACGCCACTCTGTTCTTCTCTCGTTCTTTTATGCAAAGCATGTGCAGTCATCCCTGCAATTTCGCTGCATTTCTGAGAATGAGATGCTCTAATGATGTGGATGAGATAACTGGCATGAGCAGAGTGAGACTATTTTTCAGGTTATTAGTTAGGAGATGCGGCGTGTCGCATGCATATTTATGAAAAAAACGGGTGAATTATTGAGTAAATGAAGATGAGCGTTTTATTTATTTGGAGATTAATTGAAATGATGTGAATCTGTTTTATAAGTCAGTGCATAAGAAATGCATACAATCAGCTTTAAATTTGATCAACATTTATGCTGTTTTTTTTTTTAATCCATGTTATACATAACCACTCTTTTTCATCTCATTAGGAGACATAAGCAAGATATTGTAAATGTATATAGATGGAAAAGAGAAGCAGTTGGCATCACCAGTGCAAAGAAGGTGTAGGCACACTCTGGAGATAATCATATTCAGCCGTGGTGAGTTACAGCAGAAATTTGCAGCTCCTAATGCAAAATGAAAGTGATGGATGAAAAAAAAAATTTTTATTTACTTCACCACAGATCACGTACTCTAACTTGATGCCCACCTGTCCTGCTTGTCACGTGGCTTCCTCAAAATTCTCCCTTTACTGAATGGACTGATCGTTCATGTAACTCTCAGATCAGCTGTTCCATATTGGACCCTTATTAGTGATTCTGCTTAAGCTGAACCCTGGACTGTACACCTCACTTTAGTACTGTTGTTCCTTAATGTAATCACTAGCCTCCCTTGTCATTTCACTCTGCATCTTATTTCTGGACTGTCTGTCCTGTTTGATTCATTGAGCATCCTTTTTTGACTTCTAACCTCGTTAGTTTGGACCAATGAATGTTTCTGTTTCTAAATGGTTTTGTTGTCAATATGTTAACCTACTGTAAAAGAGGTCCTCATAATGCATCAGTAGTGTTATGGGAATGTTAAAAAATAAATGAAAATGTTCTAGAAACATCTAGAAAACGTGACCGATTGGACATTCTAAGAACCAAATTTGTAACATTCAGAAAATGTCCTACTAACCAAAAATCGTTAGCTGGGAGACAAATTGAAAAGAATCCATGTCCCCAACTTCTCTGGAAAGTGTGAGAAGGTTTCTCTGAGGTGGGAGTTGAAAAAATTCTGGGCAGAATCCTGTCAGCTTTTTCCAGCAAACCCTCACTGTGTGTGTTCGGCAGTCTACCGGGTCTGTACGGCCCACTAACTTGTCTGATTGTCAATCTACCTGGTCTGTTCAGCAGTGTGCCAAGATCGTTTGTCAGTCTACCACTTCTGTTTGTCAGTTTACCAGGCTGTCTGGCAGTCTACCAGGCCTGTTCAGCAGTCTACCAGGTCTGATCAGCAGTGTACCAAGTCCGTTTGTCAGTCTACCACTTCTGTTTGTCAGTCTACCACTTCTGTTCAGCAGTGTACCAAGACCATTTGTTAGTCTACAACTTCTGTTTGTCAGTCTACCAGGCTCTCTGACAGTCTACCAGGTCTGTTCAGCAGTGTACCAAGATCGTTTTTTCAGTCTACCACTTCTGTTCGTCAGTCTACCAGGTCTGTTCAGCAGTGTACCAAGACTGTTTGTTAGTCTACCACTTCTGTTTGTCAGTCTACCACTTCTGTTCAGCAGTATACCAAGATCGTTTGTTAGTCTACAACTTCTGTTCGTCAGTCTACCAGGCTCTCTGACAGTCTACCAGGTCTGTTCAGCAGTGTATCAAGTCTGTCAGTCTACCACTTTTGTTTGTCAGTCTACCAGGCTGTCTGGCAGTCTACCAGGTCTGTTCAGCAGTCGACCAGGTCTGTTTGGCAGTCCACCAGGTCTGTTTGTCAGTCTACCACTTCTGTTTGGCAGTCTACCAGGCTGTCTGGCAGTCTACCGGGTCTGTTCAGCAGTCCACCTTGTCTGTTTGTCAGTCTACCAGGTAGTGATCAGCCCCTCTACATTCCCAAATGTACAAAACTTACAGCTTCAGGTCCAATGACAATCACAGACCTTTTTACCCAAGGAACTCTTGTATATTTATGAGTAACCTTATGTCTGAACATGGTGATGGTTATGGACAAACCATGACTAGTCAAGAAACCTGGTAACGAGTTCTGAGCAGGCCATTTTTCTCAATCATTCAGTCCTCTCTTGGTTTCCCAGTCATGGCCAAAACGAGTGTTGAAATTTCAGAGCACAACAATGGAGTCAGTGTGCAGTGTGCAGAACCCACTGACTACTCTCAATACTCTGATTCATGAGCTTACTGCTACTGATGACTTGGCCCTGGTGACTCAGACTTAGACCAATCAAGCCCTTCTACCATGCCAAGGACCCGATCCAAGATGGGATTTTTTTCTTCTGACACATCTTAATCCATTTACAACACAGATTGATGATTTCTGAATATGCAGTCAGCTTAAAATAGACAGGATGTTGAGATTTTTAAATGTCAAAATGTATATCTATACTCGCTGATGTGAAAACATTTCTCTGGAATTCCTCCATGGCCAGAAAAATGCAGCGGAGGATTGTAAAATGGCATTAAATTGTAATATAATATATCCATAACAGCTTGTAATTCACTGGTGTAAATGTCATTTGACCGAAATTCCTAAAAATAATCAAATCCAGTATCCTGTTTTTCCTTGAATACTTCTTACTTGTGTCACAATTCTTGAAAAAACTATTCTAAACCTACCTGCTACCTGTTTTAGAGTCTTTACATTCATATCGCTTAAGTGATCCTGGGCATCCTGACCTGGAGACCTCAGTCTGTCAGTACAGGCCACATGAGCTTCCGCACCACCACACTGAACACATGTGCTCCCCAGGGCTGTGAGTGTAGTCCACTGCTGTTCAGGCTGCTGACTCACAACTGTCCTGCAAACACAGCTCAAACCACATTACCAAGTTTGCTGATGATAGCACTGTGGTGGGCATCATCAGCAACAATGACAGTCAGTGGGAGAGGCCGAGCTGCTTGTAGACTGGTGCAGAGAAAATATCTTAGATGGTTGAGTTCAGGAGGAGCATTGATGACTAGGAGGAACTTCCACACTTCAAAAGATTGGTGTTGTCTAGCTGTTGAGTCTCCTGGAGGTGGAGCAGATGCTCCACATGGATGACAACCCACCACCTGAAGCTCAACCCTAGCAAGACTGAGCTTTTATTTATTCCTGGAACCACTGGTCTGCATCTTGAACTTCTTGTCCTGTTTGAGAACTCCATCATCGTTTCGTCTCAAGAAGCAAGAAGCCTTGGGATGATTCTTGATGACCAGCTACCACTTTCAACACACATCGCAAATGTGGCACAGGCCTGCAGGTTCGACATTCAACGGATTTGACCCTTTCTGACCCAGGACACTACCCAGGTGCTTGTCCAGTCTTTCGTCATCTCAAGACTTGATTATAGCAACTCACTCCTGGCTGGTCTTCCTATGTGAGCCATCAGACCCCTGCAGCTGATCCAGAATGCAGCTGCTCAGCTGGTCTTCAATCAGCCCAAGTTCTCTCACATCACTGCACTGCTGTGTTCACTTCACTGGCTTCCTGTAGCTGCTTACATCAGATTCTAAACCCTGATGCTCACCTACAAAGCAAGAAATGGACCAGCCCCTCTCTACCTAATGGTAATGGTCAAATTTCGAGTCACATCGCGAACCTTTCAAGCTCCTAGTACAGCTCAGCTTGACCAACCATCCTTCAAGATACATGGAAGACTGGCTTCAAGACTCTTCTCTGTCCTGGCACCCAGGTGGTGCAACAAACTCCCACTGGTTGTTCTAACAGCAGAGTCCCTCACAGTCTTCACACACAGACTGAAGAGCATCTCTTTGTGGAGCACTTAAGCAGCACTAGTTTAAACACTTATTGTAATGCATTGTAAAGCTCTTATATTGTGTATAATTGTGTCTGTACTGAAGAGTAGTTTGGACTCTAACCTGTCTGTACAAGCTGAGACCATTCTCTTAATGGAGACAAAACACTGCTGTACATCACTCTGGCTAAGAACGTCTGCCAAATGCTGTAAATGTATATGTACCAACCATATAGAACATTTACCAGCAACACTACATCTGCAAGGCATCCAGCATTGTAGATGACCTCTCCCACCCCTGTCATGGACTCACAGTGCTGTCCTTGCAATCCTCTGTAGAGTTTGAGGCAAGGCAGTTCCCCAAGAGCAGAGGCTTGCTGGGTTTACAATGGACATGGCCAATGGGTAGGACCTACATTATATAATTGTGGGCAGCCCAGTAACTCTATAAATGTTGGGCTCACATGGATACATATTGGGTTTTGTGTAGGTTCTGTCTCAAAATGGACATTTCTAGGAAAAGTAATGAAAGGAAGGGTCTGAAATTTGATTTGAACAGAAATCATTTTTGTTTGGTCAATGCGGTCAAATTACCGAAAGGCCTCTAGTGTTAAGATGGGGTCAGTGTACAACCCATGTGTGCTCTATACTTAACCCAAACCAACCCCATCACTGACTCTTGATGGCATGCATATTAGGGGTGCAGGAAAAATTGCTTCGAGCTCGAATCGCGTTTCTCACATTGAACGATTCAGAATCGAATCTCGTTTTCAAAAAATAGATTTTTTTTCGGGTGCAGATGTGCCTTCTCAGCCACCGTAGTGCTAGGCAAAACAAGGAAGCAGCGTGGGCTACATACAGGCATGCAAGACAAGCCACGGTCTTTGAAAGCAACCATTTGGAAACACTTTGGATTTTACCGTCAACCCAGCCCGGGTAAGAAAGGGCTTGACGTGACTCATGCGATTTGCAGAGATTGCAACAGTAAAGTATTTTATTTGGATTTGAAAGAATCGGAAAAAAATCTATTTCTGACCCCAAGAATTGATTCTGGATTGATTTGTTCGATTCCCAAAGATTTGCTGCCCTAATGCATATAGGGGGCAAATGTTTAATCCATAAACAAAGCTTGGGCTGCCTATATGGACCCCACATGGATGTACAGTATTAGTTGGGTGCCATTACTCAGTTTAGACATAAAACAGGTCTTGATTCTCTGAGGTCAGTATAAAGATCCAAAGGCATTTCCTCTAAAAGAGTAGGACTGATACCCTGATGACTGTTATGCTGCTGGGAGGCACTCAAGTAAATTTTCAACAAAACTTTATCATGGCGGCTCTAGAACATCTCACAAAGTAAACCGTTTCTGAGATGCTACCACCTTTTGCCTGGTACCCTATTATCATGACATCAGTCAGATCACATCCTTTGCCCACGATGATGGTTTTACACTCTGTTACAACTAATTTCTCACTTATTTATACAAGCAGTAAACTCTGTCACGTGACCAAACCAGGTGATAATATTCTGATATGACTGTGTATAGCATGTATTTGTGCACTATAACCTCATATCTAAGTGCAATTATCCAGTTACAAGTTGCAGAACATCTGTTATTCTGCATAATTTATTAGCCCTCCTTTAACCCCTACTTCAATGGTCAGGACCTCCGCAGGATCACCAATGAACAGTTACTTTTTGGGTGCTGGATTATTCTAAGCACAGCAGTGACACAAGAGAAGTGCTGGCTGGATATTTTTGACAGACTATTCTCAGTTCAGCTGCGTTATTTAAAAACTCCAGCGGCACTGTTGTGTGTGATCCACTCTGTGCAGCGCTCTGACTATCACACCAACACCATGTCACTGTCACTGCTGAGCTTAGAGTCATTCCTAGATAGATAGATAGATAGATAGATAGATAGATAGATAGATAGATAGATAGATAGATAGATAGATAGATACTGTAGATAGATATAGATAGATAGATAGATAGATAGATAGATAGATAGATAGATAGATAGATAGATAGATAGATAGATAGATAGACTTGTAGATGATAGATAGATAGATAGATAGATAGATAGATAGATAGATAGATAGATAGATAGATAGATAGACTTGTAGATGATTGATAGATTATAGATAGATGGATGGATGGATGGATGGATGGATAGATAGATAGATAGATAGATAGATAGATAGATAGATAGATAGATAGATAGATAGATAGATAGATTGATTGATTGATTGATAGATAGACAAATACTGTAGATAGATATAGATAGATAGATACTGTAGATAGAGATAGATAGATAGATAGATAGATAGATAGATAGATAGATAGATAGATAGATAGATAGATAGATAGATAGATAGATAGATAGATAGACTTGTAGATGATAGATAGATTGATTGATTGATTGATTGATTGATTGATTGATTGATTGATTGATAGATAGATAGATAGATAGATAGATAGATAGATAGATAGATAGATAGATAGATAGATAGATAGATAGATAGATAAGAATAAAAGTATATTTACTGTCATATTTAAATGAACATTTAAGACAGATTTGTTGCATTTATTAGTCGTTTACCACAATGAATATAACAATTAGTGTCTGCAGTTTTTACATGTGTGATGATAATTACAGTGTTTGTCCACGGAGTGTGGTATGGTAGTATGTGTGTGTGTGTGTGTGTGTTTTTCTCTTTATATATATATAAACCTTAATGGTGATTGTGAATGACTGCAATAGAAAATAAATACAATTATGAATGAAGCACCACTGGTGTTGAAAGCATAGACATTTTATTTACTGATGTTTTAATAATAGCAATGAAAATGGATTAATTGAAGTATTGTAAATATTTCTATGTTGTGTCTTTTGCAAGAAAGCAAAATAAAGCATATATAGTGTGTGTGTGTGTGTGTGTTTGTTTCAAAGTTAAATATATGATGATAAACAATGTCAAAGCAACAAAATATGGTATATATATATATATATATATATATATATATATATATATATATATATATATATATATAAATGTGACTTTCATTACAAATTGTTTTATTGTAAAACAATTAAAGAGAAGAAGCACTGTTCTTTGGTTGTTAAGGTTAAGTTTAGGTTTAGGACTATTTTTACTCAGTCTTACGCAAGTGAATGGAATGTCCTCACAAGTATAGTACTACCAAAGTGTGTTTGTGTGTATGTACCGGGTTTATGCTGTGTTGTGGGGACCAAAACCTGTTCAAACACTCAAACTGTGGAGACTTTTTGTCACCATGCTTTGGCAGGAGGACACGGATGCAGCAGTGGCTTTTAAAAACAAGGCTTGATTACGAGACTCAAAACTGTGGCTAAGAAAACAAAACCTGACTATGTCTATGGAATACAGACTATGTCAAAAACAGCATGATAGATAATATAGACATTACACTGACTGACAATGGCTGTGAGACATGAGCAAACATGTAGCAAATAAATAGCAAACAATCAAGACAGATAATGAGACAGCAGGGTTGCGCAATGACATGACGTAACTGGGGGTGGAGACATGACGTGAATGGGACGGGAACAGGGCTCAGGCTGATTTGGGAGTTTTATTGTACACCTTTCTTCCTTGCTAGGACTATATTCAGATCCCTGCAGTGTAAACCGTGACATTTTTAAGGTGAAGACATGTTTTGAGGTTAAGGTTAGGGTTAGGGTTTTAAGGTTTGCGTAAGTCTCCTGGAAATGAATGAAAATCCACCTTTAAAAGTGGTCCAGCGAGAGTGCTGACCTTAAGCCAATAGATATGCTCTGGAGTGACCTTGTGAGCTACAACAGACCTCAAAAGAGTACGACTGAAGCAGGTTTCAGGACAAATCAGTCAAGTGATCTCGATCCACAGTTACTACTACACTAGTCCTGGAAGTGTTTTCTTGAATTATTGCTAATAATAAAAATAATAATGTTTTATTTATAGACTGCTTTTCACGAACCCAAGGATGCTACACATTTGAACTAGAAAGAATAACGAGAAGCTAAGAGAAAGGTTTTAAGTTGAACTTTAAAGGAAGACAATAAAGTAGTTCAGTCACAGAGAGAGTCTGGCAAAGTGGCCAAAAGTCTTGGATTACGTCCAATGTTTCACTCACTTTTTTCAGCAGTCCAGAAGGTTGCTGGACTAAAGTGCCCTTGAGCAAGCATCTAACACCCACCTGCTCCCTGGGTGCCGTGAATAGGGTTGCCCGTCGCTTTGGGCACATGTTCTCACAGAAAGTGTGCTTCACTGCATGGATGTGTCAAATTCCATTGTGTACAATCATATTGACAAAAAGTTGAATCTCTTCTAATCTAATAATCTTCTTAACCATATTCTAACTTGGTTGATGTGACACTACAGATAAAGAACTGATTACATTTTATGTCCAATTAATGCAGAAGCCTGTGTGATTCCAAAGGGCTCATATTCTTAATTGGTTTTTTTAGTTGCTAAATTGCACAACCTGGACAGTCCAACATACACTCATCCAGTCATTCACACCCTTGGACACTTTTCAATCACCAACCAACGTACCAATATGTGTTTTTGGACTGTGAGATCCAGGAGGAAGCAGTTTAAAATACATCTCAATTTTACAGTGTAACTTCCTGTAATTTCCCAAAATTTACAATATAACTTCCTCTTATGAATAAGTACATATGCAATACTTACTGGCTTCAACTGGTACTTAGAAATGCTGTATCTTAAATCACACTGATTAGTCTGAGTTATTTCAGGTGACGATTGACTTCTAGAGTTAGAAATGTGAGACTCATAGATCCAGTTGTATCCCCACTTTGCACAGCCGGTCTTTGGAGAAATGGCAGAAATGAGATTATGTTGTTAAACCCCATCATATTTACAAATTTTTACACTTATTCAAGCAGCAAAGACATGTTTGTAGACTTCTTTAGATTAGAGATGGAGCTCCAAGTCTAACATTTCTAACAAACACTAGAATTTAAGAGTTATCTAAAATTACCCAACTGTTACTGTAAAACTGTGCCAGCAAAACTCTCCAGATCATAATTAAGGTCTCACAGAGTAGTCAGTGTGATTTAGGAAACACTATTATGCTGTAACTGCTTTAAACTGCTTTTTATTTTAAGAAACACTGTACTGGGCCCCGAGTGGCTCAGCAGGCTAAGACGCTGACACTGTGAACAGAGGATCGCGAGTTTGAATCCTGGTCATGCTGTTTGCCATCAACAGCCGGGACCCAAGAGAGCAAAATTGGCAGTGCTCTCTCTGGGCGGGAAGATGTTTCTCTCTGTCTATCACTCACACATTGTAATGTCCGCTGGCTCAGGCATCTACTGATTGGTCCATTCAGAGCTGGGAATCCTGCACTTTCCTCCGAGCACGTTGGCTCCCCAGTGATGGCTCCCCACTAGTCGCGTTTCCATTGACCATGAAATATCGCAAATTAGAATTGCAAATAAAAATGTGTTTAATGGAAACACAACAATTTCGAAAAAACATGTTTTTCGATAAAAGTCTTTTGCGCTAAGATGAGGTGGTTTTTCAGTCATATCAAAATTGGTTTATATCACAAAAGTGTAATGGAAACACTCAAACTTTTTTCGCATCAAGGGAGTCACGTGATCAACAACCGGACGTTTCTATTGGCGAAAAAGACGACGAAGAAGAAGACAACAACAGAAAGTAAGAGGATGAAGATGACGCGGCATATTTGGAATAACGAATAGATGTATTTTTTTATTAATATTTAGTTCGCGACAGAGGTATCACAAATATTTTAGACTCAAATCAGCAAAGAAATGCCAGCCTTTTTCAAGAACTTGAAGCGGCCATGAAGGAAGTGGGGTTCCACAAGCCTTGGGAAATCCTACGATCAAAATGGAAAACCCTAAAACTAAAATACCCGGCGGAGAAGAGAAAGCTTGGCAAAAGTGGCGCCGGTGGAAGAGTAAATACTTTCAAATGCTTCTCTCTCATGGACGAGATATTTGGCCAGAGACCCATAGTAATATCCATGACCACAGCTGTCAACAGCATTGATAAGTAAATTAACTAAAATATATCAGGGCTAAATGCTAGTCTTGTAGGGTCAGCCATCAGCCATTTATTATGTGATTTTATAATAATATTTCGCATTTAATGGAAACACCGCAATTGCAAAACTAGTTTTGTTGAATTGTTTTTACGACAAAACAGAATATCGATAAAGTTTTGCGCAAAACTGCAATGGAAACATGACTACACACAACGGAGGAGGCTTGTGCTTGTCTTCACCCTCCTAGAGTCAGGCACAGTGCGAAGTGATGGGGAGAGCCACTAATGGTTTGGGTTAATTGGCGACTACCACATTGGGAAAACGTAGAAAATTGGCCAAAAATGTATTACACACAAAAAAAAAGAAAGAAACACTGTCCGTTCTGTGAAAGTGTGCTGTAAATTACAGGAGTTACACTGTAAAATCCAGCTGTATTATTAAGGGTTGCCAAGTTTTGTCAACAAAATGTCTTTATAACTTATTCATTTCTCAATAAATGATTCAATAACATTATTTTCATGACATGATGGCCTGGTTTACTCGAGCACAAAGCGACATGTTCGCAGCGTGCTCGTGAGAATGTGGGAGAAAAAACACATTTTTGTCATTATCAGCAGTGAAAGCGACAATGGCTGCGACTCAGCTGCGATTACAGCTGCCTCGCTCTTATACAGCTTATTGTTGTAATGGAGGCTGTGTAGATTTGCACTTTGCTGTTGCTTTTGATTTATCAGTGGTTCTCTTGCGAGCAGGCTGCTGAAGGCTTCCCGGTCTAATCTTACTGATGTTACTGGTATTGCCAGTGTTTTGCTTGTAAATGATACAGACTCTTTGATTACTATAAGCCGTGGCAGTATTGGGAAATAACTAGCGACTTTACAGAAGACACGAGTGAGAGTGTTCATGTATTTTTCTTATTATTATTAAGTGCCATCTAGATCTATGGAGAGTGATTTTCCAGAATATCCAGCCCTCTGTTTGGATCTACAGGCTACTTATAATTCGTCAGATTGTGTCTTGATGTTGGTTGGCCTCAACTTTTTGGATAATGTGTCCAAAATCAGATTATCTAAACTTCAAGACCACGTATCATTCCAGTCGGCTGGACAATTGTGGTCTTTCCAGAGCGACTCGGTACATTTGAAGACCTTCTCAAGCTCCTTCCTGTCGGTTCGGTGTCATGTTTCTTGACTGCTCTGGATGCTTTGTTGATAATGAGTCTGAATAGGTAAAAGCTTTCTTCATTTTCTCCCTCAGTGGTAAACAGTGCATACAAAATAAAACACATATAAATACATAGGATTAAAGACGGGGAACACAGAAACACAGAGTCTTTTCAAATGATCCGCACACGCTGAATGAACGTGTCAAATCAGAAGGTGCCCTTACACATTAGTCATCTATTCAGAGCTTCATTTTAGCTCCAGTGGGCCGTGTTTACAAAGAGAGACTTTCAAGGAGATAATCAGTGTCTTTTCTGCTTCAGAAGCACACTGAGAAGCAAAAGCTCGTTCCAAAAAAAATTTATTCACTGTTTACTATCAGCTCATTAAATCTAATAAAGCTCCCCAGGCCTTGATACTCACACCATTATACATCCCTGTATGAATGTTCATATGAAAGGTGCAGTTGTTATGTCTTCAAAATATGTAGGCAGAAAAATAAATAAATAAAAATAAATAAAAGAGGATAGAAGCTTGATTTCTAGACAGAAAGGCATCAAAAACATTGGTGGTAACGTTAAGCTCCTGCAGGTGGCACTGATGAGGATGCTCAGGCTATAAATGCCTGCAGGGTGTGTGATGAAAAGAGGTGGTACAGTGCAGTTAATGATGTTAATGACTGGATTGTATTTGGGGGTTAAAGGTCAGAGTGTGAAGGAAGTAGCTGAATGTGCAGGTGTATGAAGTGTACAGTCATACAAGTCTACCAGCAGTGCTAAC
>BRDA01046430.1:5000-17358 GCA_036984385.1 Crenuchus spilurus
ATATTGATGAGTTTTACTCGTATTGTGATCGTACTTGTCACAAATGCTTTATCTGTACCGGATACTCATCTGAAACGAGTATCCGGCTCAACCCTAATCTTCACCCTCCTGGAGTCAAGGACACTACAAGTGATTGGGAGAGTCCTAGTGAATGGGTGGGTTAATTGGCTACCACTATATTGGGGAAAACATTGGGTTAAAATCATTTTAAAAAGTGTCACCATGCCAAATTCAATCACAGGAGATATTGTAGTCCAAAATGTCTGTTCTTGACCGAGATTCTTATATCAGTTAATTGTGATTCTTATCACGTTATCACTGCATTCTTTAATTAGTGGCAATCGTTAACGGGTTCATTAACCATATCAAAGCAAACTTATCACAAGTAATACATTCAGTGTGTTTTGTTTGTGTCCTTTTACTCAGAGTGTTGTGAAGTGGTTCATTGTAGAGAAACGTATTGACTTCTTCAGAAACGTGGTGATTGGAAACCTGGAGCAGAGTTCGCCTCGGGGACTATTTTGCCTAATATCACCCTGCATGTATCCTCCCACCAGGCATTGATTTTACCAACAAAGTTAAGCCCAAAATCTTCTGAAAATGATTGTAAAGGCATTCTTAAGTGTGTCATGTAATATCTGTCTGTGAGGTTACTGTTAGACATCTGGTTCCTGTCAGAACCACTGTTTTTATTTATTTATTTATTTTTTATTTATTTATTTGAATGAAAACTGTTGTGTCCACTCAGCTGGAGAGTTGGAGAATAAATATGGTGTTATATGTTAACATACTGCTCCCACTTTGGGGAAATACACGATTGGTAGGGTGTACAATGTCGTCCATGTTTAAGTTGTAAATTACTACCTTCAGAGAAATGACAGAAAATCAGTATCTGAGCACAACAGTTATACTCCACAGATGTTCTCTAAATTTGAAAGAGGCTCTTCACTGAGCAGGTTTACAGGTAGATTAGGTTCCTGCCTGTTGGTCAGCTTTTGTTTACCACGTGTGTTGTGTTAGGGATGTGCAGATCAGTGCTGAGATATTGATATTTCTGCTGCTGTTTGTTTTGAAAAATCCACCCTCACATAAACAAGGTGGTGGGGTTTTGCTTTTTAACATTTTTTTAAGTATACTGTGACCACCACAAACTCTTATAGTAAGAGTAGAAAAACTGTCGTGTTGGAGACGCTTTAGGTAGACTTTCTAATATTACAAGACCCCCAGCGGACTTTTTCGGAACCTGGCAACCTGGGACTCTGCTGTGGTGCCTTTTGTGGTGGTTCATGGATTCCTGCACTTCCATCACTCTGGGTTTAATGAGTCATTCGTTGTCGTGTTGCAAGTGACGTGAAAGGCACCGAAATCCGATTTGAGCGTCCGGACTGAAACGGTTCTGTACAATTCTGACTGTAATCGGATTTCAAACCACCTCCAAATGTGGCTTGGATCAGATATTGAAAAATCAAATTTTATGCGTTTTTAGGCTGTCCAGACTATCCATCCATCCATTATCTTCTGCTTATTCTTGATCAGTCGAGCTACCCCTTCACCGGCCAGTGCTCTGCACACTATCTTAGCTAAACCCAGGACGGGACCCAAGAACAATTTAGAGTAGCCAATTCACCTGATCACAGTTCGCCTCTGCGTTTTTGTCTTTGAGAGGAAAATGGAGACCCTGGAGGAAACCCCCACAGACACAGGGAGTACACCCAGACGAGGCCTTGAACCCAAGACCTCAGCGCTGAGAGTTTGTACCAACCACCATGTCCAGACTCCCAAAAATCAATCTGGACACAATGTATAAAGGGCAGTGATCAAATTCGGGCTTGATGTCTTAACGTGGCCATCGTTGCATTGCCTGTATGTACCATTTGTTTTGCTGCACTAACACTGGTCCACTACAGGCTTTAAAGTGAGACATGTATAAGATAAAACAGGCATATTAAAGATAATAACATTATGCACAAAAGGACTAAAATTAAGAATTTCACATCACTCTGAACGAGACTCTTTTGAGAGCTGAAGTTTGAGAGTTTAGTGGAGTCGCCCTGCGCTGGCTGTTATATAGTGGAGTAGCCTTGCAGAACTCATGTCTGGGACTCTCTGTAGGCCTGTCTTTGCGAGTGTGAGGCTTTATGTGTGTAAATAATGAAATCTGGAGGAAGGCGGCGTGTGAAAATGAAGCTGGCGGGTCACGGCACGACCCCGCTCAGAGTTCACAAATCCATTAAAGCTCCAGAGATGCACGTCTGATTCATTTCACGAATGTTAATTCCGTTTGCTTGCGGATGAAACGCCGAGTGTGGTGTATGTTAAATTCGTGAGGGCGTTCTTCCTCCTCTCCCCTCCCTCGCCGCGGGAGGCGTTTGGCTCGCCCCGGTGTCTCTGAGAAGAAAATAAATTGTAAAGGTTCGGTCGACTTTCATCTGCGCGAGCGTTCGGTGTCATTCACACCCTCTGAATGCAGCAGGACATGGCAGGAGTTCGGGGCTAAGCAGCAGGAAATTAATTTGTCATTGAGATTGCAAATGCAGGAGCGTATAGAACCTTTACGGAATGAGAAATTCAAATGATGTTTGCGCAGAATGCTAATGTCGCGCACCAGGCAATTTTGTCAGATGCCCATTATTATTGGACGCCATCGAGGGCACTATGAATAGCTCCAGCTCTAATGCAGCAGGTTGATAAAGATGTTGCATTTGGCACAGACGGATGGACTTTTCTCCATCAGGCCTTTTAAAGAAAGTAGAAAGGAAAGGTTCAGAGACGTCATTCTGCCTTTTGTTCTCAACTTTGGGAAAGTTTACTTGACCTGAGCCAACCTTTACTGCCATTTAAAATATGTTTTTATTTGTAATTGACTTTTAAACACCCATTTTTAGCCTTAATCTCCATCTGAGTGTGTACCTGCATATTACAGTGTATGTATTCATACAGCAGCTACAGGAAGTAAATAGAATTTACTTATATATATATATTATTAATTATTTAATTAATTAATTAATTATTAATATATATTTTTTGTTAATAAAGCTCTTTAAATGATTTGTAATATATGCTTAAAATTTATACTAAACGCTAAAATGTAAACACTTTTAAGTTTCAGCAATCATTTCTTCCTGGCTGCACAGCACTAAAGGGACTTTGTGGCCATAAGAGGGCGCCGTTCAGCAGGACAGAAGCTGAGCACTCAATTTTATTTGTGACTCAAAAATCAACACTTATAGTAAGTGAAGATGTGACAGATTATTTGAAGCAGAATTTTTAATTAGCAGCTCAGAAATGAACAAGTTGAGTAGAAAGAAGAGAGTTGAGGATGTAAACAAAGTCTTGTGAAATGCTCCATTCTACAGAAACATGCAGAGTTGTTTACAGTGGGGCTGATAGGAACCAGACATCTGAAGTGTTGCCTCTAAATGCCTCTAAAAGCCATTTCAGCGTAGTTTAATAATAGTCCTGAGATGCTTTTGGCTGAAGTGTTATTAAGCCTCAGACCTGATGCTACAGCGTGCCTCATAACAAGAAATCCCAGGATTTCTGCTAAAATGTACAGAGGTCTGCTTGTGATATGGCATATAAATAAAAATAATGCATGATCACAACTTCTAAGACAAGAGAACAAGATTGCTAAGTTGTGGTCATGATTTACTAAGCATGATCTTCCCATGCATTAGCAAGTCATGACCATCACTCTCATCCTATGTCTTATTAAGTCATGGCCACACATAAGGATCATCACCATGAATTAGGACACTGTTTCTATGCCTCATTAAGTCATGGCCATGCATTAAGATATTGTTCTCACACCTTTTTTAAGTTGTGGCCATGCATTAGGATCTCATTTATATACATAATTAAGTTGTAGCAATGCATGAGTTGAATGCATAAGAAAGTTGTAGCCATGCCTTTGGTTTTTGTTCTAATGCCTTAAGTCATGGCCACACATTAGGATCTTATTCCCACACCTTTTTAAGTAATGGCCATGAATTAGGATTTTGATCTTATGGCTTATGAAGTCATGTCTATACTTCTTGTTCTTGTACCTACTGTCTTGTTCCAATAGCTTATTCATGCATGGACATGTATTAGATCTTGTTCCCACACCTTATGAAATCATGGCAATGCATTAGGATCTTGTTCCTACAACTTCTTAAGCCATGGCCGAGCATTAGTATTTTGATATCATACCTTATTACGTCATGGCCATTCATTACTATCTTGTTCTCACACCTTATTAAGTCATGAGAGTGATTAAGTCATGACCATGCGTTAGGATCTTATTCCCACACCTTATGAAGTCATGGCTGTGCATTAGCATCTTGTTCCCACACCTTATTAAGTTATGGCTGTGCATTAGTATCTTGTTCTCACACCTTATTAAGTCATGACCATGCATTAGGATCTTATTCCCACACCTTATTAAGTCATGGCCATGCTTTAGCATCTTGTTCTCACACCTTATTAAGTCATGACCATGCATTAGGATCTTATTCCCACACCTTATCAAGTCATGACCATGAATTAGATCTTGTTCCCACACCTTATGAAGTCATGTCTGTGCACTAGTATCTTGTTCCCACACCTTATTAAGTCATGGCCATGCATTACTATCTTGTTCTCACACCTTATTAAGTCATGGCCATGCATTAATATCTTGTTCTCATACCTTATTAAGTCATGGCCATGCATTCTGATGTAGGTTCTGATTCCCACATCTAGTAAGTCATGGTCACACTTGTTCTGAGGCTGTTAGTGAACACCTGCAATTATCCTGTTGTTACCTGCATGTCTAATAGTGTTGAGACTTGATTATGTGGTTTCTGACACTACGATATGCTGTTATCTGTAAACTTGGATTAAATTACAGGAAAAAATCAACATCTGCTGCTGTTTTCAGCTATGCAACGTACTTTTATTCAGGCCACATAACCATATCTATTTGTTTTGGCCTGAAGTCAAAAACACACCATCCGTCCGCCGCATAAACTTGCAAATGGAGTAGCTGCAGGTCGGAGGTGTGCAGCTTTGAGGGTATTTGTGCATGTGTGAGTGCTAACCTTGTTAGCTGAGCTCTGCGGGGCGAGGCTATTGACCAGCAGTGCCCTTGATGTAAGACCTGCAGTTCATCCTGCTGGAAAGAAGTCCATCTTCTGATCAGTCCAGTTCGGGCACATGCCAAACATCTGTTAGCATGGCTCAGGTCCACAACTCCACCATCACCCAAAATCCTCCGTTTCCTTTTGATGTGTGACAAGAACATGAAGGGATCTGAGGATAATTTCACTGAACTGAATTTAATCAAGCTTTATTTATCCCCGAGGAGCAATTAAACAGCCCATATGATGTGAAAAAACACATTCTCCTTATTCATATTCATTAAATGAGCTTAATATAAACATTCCATATGTTAACTTCTCAGTCCATATCACCCACATGTGGAAAACTGCTAAAGCAACTTGTTATGAATTCACTGTTTTTATGATGTCAGAGAAACCAAAACAAATACAGCAGTTTAGCTCCACCCATCCATCCATTATTACACCCGTTAAATCCTTATCAGGGTCGCAGTTAGTCCCCTAGCCCCTCAATGGACACAGGGCAGGGCATTACACTGTTCTAGCTCCACCCATTTATCCTATATCATTTTTAGCTCCACCCATTTACCCTACAGCAGTTTAGCTCCACCAATTTATCCAACTGCAGTTTGGCTCCACCCTTTCAAAGGTATAGCAGTGTAGCTCCACCCATTTATCCTACATCATTTTTAGCTCCACCCATTTATGCTGCTGCACTTTAGCTCCACCCATTAATCCTACAGCAGTGTAGCTCCACTCATTTTTCCCTACTTCAGTTTAGCTCCACCCATTTATCTTACAAGTTACAGTTCATTGCTCACTGATATACTTCAGTACAAGCTACAGTACATTACTCACTGATATACTGATATACTTCAGTACAAGTTACAGTACATTACTCACTGATATACTTCAGTAGAAGTTACAGTAGATTATTTTACTCACTGATATACTACAGTACAAGTTACAGTACATTACTCACTGATATACTTCAGTACAAGTTACAGTACATTACTCACTGATATACTTCAGTACAAGTTACATTACATTACTTTACTCACTGATATACTTCAGTACAAGTTACAGTACATTACTTTACTCACTGATATACTTCAGTACAAGTTACAGTACATTACTTTACTCATTGATATACTTTAGTACAAGTTACAGTACGTTACATTACTCACTGATATACTTCAGTACAAGTTACAGTAGATTATTTTACTCACTGATATACTTCAGTACAAGTTACAGTAGATTATTTTACTCACTGATATGCTTCAGTACAAGTTACAGTGCATTACATTACTCACTGATATACTTCAGTACAAGTTACAGTAAATTATTTTACTCACTGATATACTTCAGTACAAGTTACAGTACATTACTCACTGATATACTTCAGTACAAGTTACAGTACATTACATTACTCACTGATATACTTCAGTACAAGTTACAGTACATTATTTTACTCACTGATATACTTCAGTACAAGTTACAGTACATTACTCACTGATGTACTTCAGCACAAGTTACAATACATTACTTTAATCACTGATATACTTCAGTACAAGTTACAGTACATTACATTACTCACTGATATATATCAGTACAAGTTACAGTAGATTATTTTACTCACGGATATACTTCAGTACAAGTTACAGTAGATTATTTTACTCCCTGATATACTTCAGTACAAGTTACAGTACATTACATTACTCACTGATATACTTCAGTACAAGTTACAGTAAATTATTTTACTCACTGATATACTTCAGTACAAGTTACAGTACATTACTCACTGATATACTTCAGTACAAGTTACAGTACATTACATTACTCACTGATATACTTCAGTACAAGTTACAGTACATTATTTTACTCACTGATATACTTCAGTACAAGTTACAGTACATTACTCACTGATGTACTTCAGTACAAGTTACAATACATTACTTTAATCACTGATATACTTCAGTACAAGTTACAGTACATTACATTACTCACTGATATATATCAGTACAAGTTACAGTAGATTATTTTACTCACGGATATACTTCAGTACAAGTTACAGTAGATTATTTTACTCCCTGATATACTTCAGTACAAGTTACAGTTGATATACTTCAGTACAAGTTACAGTACATTACATTACTCACTGATATACTTCAGTACAAGTTACAGTAGATTATTTTACTCACTGATGTACTTCAGTACAAGTTACCGTAGATTATTTTACTCTGATATACTTCAGTACAAGTTACAGTACATTACTCACTGATGTACTTCAGCACAAGTTACATTACATTACATTACTCACTGTTATACTTCAGTTCAAATTAGGTGACTAACTTAGATGAATAGATGTAAAGTTGTATACCTCTATAGGACCCATTTTAAATTACAGATGTGAATGTGTCTTGGCTGACTGATGACGTCTGTATATTTGAGAAATATCTTATTTTTTTCTGGGGGGTTTTTATCTTAAAGGGAAACTTGTGTTGAAAATGTGTTTTTCTATGTATTTAATTGTTTTGTGTACATAGAAAGGTTTATTCTAATGTAATTTATAGCAATACTATTTTTCTGTGTTCTTTGTCATTTTGAGGCTTTGTGTTGTGTTGTACCTGCCTCACTGCATCATTTTTGCTCTAAAACTCAACATATGACTCTTTGCCTTTTAAAATTAGTTATTTTGTGCTTATAGCATCACCTGGTGGTCATAGATGCCATTGCAGGGCTAATTTAGTTCTTTAGTAAAGACACTTTGTCATACATATTTGTGATGGTGAATTGTAATACAGCTTGGACACCTTTATAACTTTTTGTTCCTAGTGCACATGTTTGGTATGCTGTCAGATCAACAAGGCAATCAGGACAGAGATCCCCACGGCATGTCATCTGTTTGTTTACTATTTAAAGGTTTAATGAAGCATTGCTGTGGTGGGTATAGAGTTTTGTCAGCTATTTGGTGCTCAGCAAATATTATTGGCTGTTATTTTGCATTTGGATGGAGGTGAGTAGTGTGGAATGAGCTGATAGTGTTAGAGTTTCTGATGAATACCAAAGAGCTCTGTGAGCTCTGAGAGATGCTGGTTTGGGTGCAGTGGAAAATTGTAGGCAGTGGAAATAGAGGCCTGTATTAATGAGAGTGGAGTCTTAATTAAAGTGGACAGAAACAAAGTATGAGTAGAAATGGAAAGAAATAAATAATAAGGAAAGCAAAACCAGTCCTGCCAGGGCGGCCGATGCCTCGGGCACTTCCAGCCCCCAGCGTTTTAATCTCTGAGCTTTAGCCGAGCAGGAACTCAAGGAGAAATGTGCAGACAGCACTTGTGACCAGTAGATAAGAAGAGAGGGATGGAGAAAGAGAAGTGAGGGCAAGGCTGGCAGCCACCCTCTCCCTCACATTCTGTCCTGGCATCACCTCAGTGCCCTCTCACAGAGGGCAACTCATCCTTGTCTGCTGCATCTGTATTAGGGTTATTATTAAAGATGGCGTGATACTTTTTTTTCACTCACAATACTGATATTATATTTTAGCCTTAACTATCAAACAGCAATGATACTGGCACAATGTTTTATGTTTAAAGTGCATAAGAACAAATTGGTGTTGTTACACATCCACCAAAGTTTAAATGAAAAAAAAAAGACAAAGACAACACAGCTGCTCTCAGCACCACTGCAGCCTGGACTGAACTGGCTGAACTGGCTGAACGTTCTGCCATAATTGCAACAGAAACAACTTCCTGCCATAATTATTGTTCTCATCAATCTACACATTTTCATTTATATAAAGTATCAAAAGAGAGTCAGGAAAGATTTTATTTTTCGTTTATTTTCTGTTTGTACCAGTGTCTTCTTTATCTTTCTGTATCCATCATATAAATAAACATCAGTATTGGGAGGAGCTTTAGTCTCGAAGTACTTCATTAACCAAGAAATATTCGCCTTTCCCTTGGTGAATACTAACCTGACCAGCGTCTTTATGCCTCTTCACTTGGAGGGTTCGGCAGGGCATCATTACACCTTTACTCATTAATAGTCCCGCCCACTTTACATCCAAAATATATCTCAACATGGTGAAACATTTCATTTTTGTTCATTATTTGATTCAAAAAGTGAAACTGTAATATGTTATATTAATGACATGTCAAGTGACATATTTGAAGCCTTTTTTCTTTAATGTTTATCGGTGAGTTGTGAGGTAGAGCTGCAGTGGATTAGACTTGTTATTTTAGGTAAGATGTGGATCATTTTAAGGTCACTGTCAGTACTGACTACTGCTGATGTTCACAGATCTGTGCAGTAGGGACAGGCTGCTCTCTCCCAATTTATCAATGCCAGTCATCAGCTGATATTGTCTGTAGCTGTGACTGGCTTATTTACAGTCCAGTCCAGTGTCTTTGGGATTCAGTATGTTTGGGGAGGAGCCCAGTGTGTTTGAAGTGGAGTCCAGTGTGGTTTGGGAGGACTCCGGTGTGTTTGGGTAGATTCCAGAATGTTTGATGTGGAGTCATTGTCTTTGCCTGTACAGGTTGACTCTGCCGGTAACTGGAGGTATTTCTCTAAGGATTTCTGTCTCTAGCACTCAGTCTCTGGATCTTCCTGGGTTCTGTTCTCTGAGGTCAGAGACTTTCCTGATGTGTGTGAGTGTTTTAGCCATGAGGTATTTGAGGTTCACCACTGGTGGACCACTCTACATTTTATGTTATTTCGGGGCTATTGCCCATTCCACAGCCTCAGTGGTGCTGCAGGTAGTGTGACAGTACATTGCATGTTCCTTTCCTGCTGTTTTGGTACAAATCCTGGTTGTCAGGTCTTTATGTTTTCCCAATACACTACCTGTCTCTCTCCTATCTGCATTTGAGTGCATCCCGGTTGCTCCTGCCACTGAGTTAAAATGTGATCACAGTCCAGGGAGAGCATCCCCACTCTCCCTCTATATCTGTATTCCTGGCTGCCATGTTACACTTGTTCATTTTCAGTGTAGTTAGTTAGTTGTATTGTTAAGTGTAGTGACTTTTAGCAGATATAAATTAGACTGTGTTCCTTAAAGAGAGTGATAGGTTTCAGGAGCACTGATGTTGGCAGGAGCTGATGCTTATTTTAAGTGTATTAAAAACAATGAAGCACTGGCAGGAAACTTTGTGTCTTTAATTGCAATTACGCCACTACTAATCACATCTGGAGCTCCTGGACGGAACTTGAGGTTTTTTATTGGCTGGGCAGTTTGGATAAAATAAACTCAAAATGATTTGTAATGCAAAGATATAAAACTACTATTACTATTACTGCTATGACTAATATCACTGCTGCCGTGCCTCTTATATTAGTACTGTTACTACTACTATCTCTAGTAGTATTATATTACTACTTGTACTACTACTATTACTATTACTACTTCTATTACTACTGCTAGTAGTACTGTTACTACTATTAAAATTGACATTATTATAGGGCTTGAAAAGCAAAACGTACAGATGTGGTTCAAAAACCGGTCCATAGATATTCACACTCCTGACTGTGCTGTTTTTTTGGGATTGATCTGACCTAGGGATTTTGTTAAATCCCTGAAAAACCAAAAGCTACTGTCACATTGGAATCCTGTCAAATGTGTCTGCAAACGTTTGTCCCAGCATTTCAAACTTTGGATACCATAGCAACTGCTAATGAACACCTTAGCAACCACCTAAAATACCAATGCAACCACTTAGCAACGTATTTTCAACCATGTTGGATATTAAAACAAGCCCCTAGCAACATCTTAGCAACCACCTTGGATACCATAACAATCACTCATGAACACCATAGCAACTGCTCCTGAACACCTTAGCAACCACATAGCAACACCTCAGCAATCAACATGGAAACCATAGCAACCAATCTGGAACACCTTAGCAACCAACTTGGATACCACGTCAAACACCAATAAGAAAACCATAGCAACCAAATGTACTTCCCAGAGCCAAATGCAGATTCATTCTACTTACATATTTCAAGCCCAACCGTATTTCCTACAGGAAATGTAAATCTAGTTATTGTTATTATTACTACAACTACTCATACTACCACTGTTCCTATTATTACTTCTATTATTATTGGTAGTAGCACCTATACTACTACTGTCAGTATTACTTCTACTTTTCTTTAGAACTATGATTCATATCATATCATATCATAAATATTATATATATATATATAATTCTTTTGTAATAATATAATATATAATAATAGTAATCACAGTAATAGTTGCTATGGTAGCAGTAAAAATTGCTGTAAAAGTAAATTAAAATTACACCATAACATATCATAATGAAATAAATCATTATTTTCCTTCTTCTTCTGGTTCTTTAGTGAGATTGTTGTTGAGGTCAGGAGCTGTACAGCACTTCCATTAGAGACTCCCAAAGAGAGTGAGAGAGAGAGACAGAGAACTGATGGAGACGGGACACCTGCAGGTCTCTTGAGATTACCGCTGTGAGCTTTTAAAGGTGAAGAAGACAGACAGGACTGGTCTTTTAAAGGAAGAAACCTGCTCTTTCTTTTCTTTTTATTTCTTTTTTTCTTGTCTGTCAGTTGAAGTTGAAGCTGAAGCTGAAGTGCTGGAGCACTCCAGAGAGGCTGATACAACCACGTTTGTGTCTAAAGCTAATCCTGTGTGGTCCCGACTGCCCTGAGTGCTCAGACTCATCCTAAAGACCACATCAGGGGGAGCATGTGGACCACGTCTCAGGATGGGCTGTGATCAGAAATTGGATGTTGGCTCAGATGTTTCTCCTGAGAAAAAGACTTGTGTCTCGATAATGTCTCATGTTGTGCTCAGATAATAACACTCATATTTACTAAGGACAGGAATCTCAATATGAACTCAACCATCCAGGACTAAGAGTGCTCTCAGTTCTGATGATTTGGTTTAGTATTATATGCTATTATTTATTAAATGTTGAATTCCTCCATGTTTGTGTAGTTGTGGTGTATTTATAGTGGATGTGATGCCAAGGCAGTGGTCCAGTATAGGCTCACTCTTCTCTCAAGGACGTCACAGCTGGACTTTACAACCTGAAGCACTCTGGAGTTGGGTCACCCTCTACGGTGCCAACTTCTGCATCCAAATCCTGCTCTAGTGCACAGCAGTGTTGTATTTTATTTTTGTTTAGAGCACACATCAGGGTACTTTATGTTTCCTATTCTAGTGATTAATAGTGTTTATTGAGGTTGTTTATGGACTAATATCTCCTATTCTAGTGATTAATAGTGTTTATTGAGGCTGTTTATAG
>BRDA01046431.1:0-17760 GCA_036984385.1 Crenuchus spilurus
TGCTACAAGCAACCAGAGACAGATGGCATTGGAGAGAAGTGACTCATCTGTGCAGCCTACCATCGCGAAGCGATGACGGCGTGTGACATGACATAATTGCAAAGATATGCTTTCATTTCTTGTAGCTTGATGCCAAGTAAATCTGTAGAGAATGACACTTCTCTGACTTGCTTCAATTAAAATCTTTAAAGTAGTAGCCTTTAATTGAAAATAGATACAGTAGTAACCCTACTTACGAGTTTAATCCGTGCAAGAGCCGAGCTCGTTAGCTGGTTTGCTCGTTAGCTGGATGCATTTTCCCCATAAGAATACATGTAAAACTGATTAATCCATGTCAGCCGGCCAATATGCAGTATACTTTAATATGCTAAATAATGTGTTTATATGGGTTTTTAAAAACATAAACGAGACAACAATGACACTCGTGTAGGCTGGCCGCTTAGGAGAGGAAGACCGACAGTGCTTGTGTAGGTTAGCGGCTAAGGAGGTCAGGAGGACGGGCGTATGTGTATGGCATGGTTACACTTATCATATGAAAAGGAAAAGGAAAATTTATCTAACTTTCTTGTTCACTACCTTTTGCTACCTTAGCGTCGCTTTCACTAGCACTTTCACTTTTACTGGACAGCGGTCAAAGGTATTGACTGACCTCTTCTTCTACGGTAGCATCTAGGGGATGCTACAACCGCAGCGCCCCTAGCGGTTTGGCATAATTGAACAAATTAACGCTACTCGTTACTTGGAATTTTACTCGTTACCTGGAACAAAAATATTCCGAGATTTCGACTCGTTACCTGGAATACTCGTTAGTAGGGATGCTCGTAAGTTGAGTTACCACTGTATTTTATTTACTTGAACTCAAGATGCTGAGTAGAATTATTAGACAAAGGCATTGGTATAACAAAGACAGAACAGTTAAACCAACTTACCTTTTAGGAGTTATAACTTGATATTTTAACATAAGTTTTCATTGCACATTACTTAACTTTTTTTAAGCCAACTTGTTTCCTCAATTTTTTAAAGTAAGTTCAACTTATCCAGGCAAACAGTGTATGTATGACACTTGTCATGGCTGTTCCCTGGTTAGTATGATCCCATATTATGCTAGAACGTTCAGATTTGATCAACTTGAAGTCAAGACATATTACAATTCTTTTATCTATTTTGTCCCAATGCCTTCTGTAGTGTATAAAACAGTAGTTGAGCCTTTTAGCGCAGTACGCTAGAGGATTATGGGTAATGTCGTTTTTGCCTCCACTTGGCAATGTAAACAAATGGAGGTTCCTGCATGTTAATACCTCAGTAAACCAACCTAAATGAGGTGCCTGCTCTAGACAGATGTGTATATTTGTTCACGTGTCTGGTAAAGCCTGCTTGGCTGATGACATTTATGCTAGACAAGATTCACATTGTGGTACTGCAGTCACGTATATTCTACAAAACACACTCTGCACAGGCCAATGGAGAGAACTTGTTTGAGGAAGGGTTAAATGAAAAAAGAATCAGATCAGCCAATACTAAATGTTTCAGTAGCAGTGCTGGTATAGAAAAATAATGATTGTGCCATCTCTAGTTGGCAAAGTTATTAAGGAATCTATACCGTGTAGTGAGGAAAACATTTCTGATCATTATCTGCTCTGGTTTGGATGTACAAAACCAACACATACAACCTTCAAACCTCCGTTTCTTCCTCTAAGGTAGAACAGACTAGCTTTGTATTATTGACATCATCTTTTGAGTTAAAGCCTCAATGGATTAAAGAGAGGTGGGTGGGGCAAAAAAATGAAAGTAGGGGGGGATAAAGAGAAATAGAAAAGGACTGACAATGAAAGGAGTGAAAGAACAAGAGAGGAAAAGACTGAGAGAGGGAGATAAAGAGAGAAAACGAGAGAATGAAAGAGCAGCTTCTGTTTCACAGCAGTAAGTCTAACAGCAGAGGCAGCGGAGTGGTAAACTCAACAGGGTCTCCACTGCGCAGAATAAACCTTTATTTTACCATATTAAAACGAAACCAGGACACCACACTTACATAATCACCCACAAGCTGTGTGCCGTGGAAATAGAATTCAACCAATGGGTGCAGTAAAATGCTACATAGCTTCTGTAAAGCTCTGTTGGAGGCATAAAAGGATGGGGGATCCAATCAGGAATTCTCTTTCATATGTAGCATCAGTTATAAAAACCTGTAGCAGTAGATTCTCCGCGTGCTATTTGTTGTTTAACAAGACGACATGAATGATGCCTCCCTCTGACTCCATAAAAAACTCTGAACTTCATTAGGCTTTCTTGTAGCTGTTTTTTATTCATTGCTCTTTGCAAGCATGTTATGTACTATGTATTATAAATGTAGTGAGAAATAAGTCTCATAAATAAAACAAAGTTCAAGGTTATGTATTAGGAATAGAGTGTGTTATGTGCTGGTCATGTTCAATTTGAGGGCAAAGATTTATTTCCAGGTTTTCTAGGATATTTATCTCTATGTTGTTGCAACAACTTCTCTGAAATGGAAGGAGAATAAATCTAAATTATAATGTAAAGTATGTTATGGTAAAAGGTTGGTAAAAGTCGTTTTTGTAGCATTTTTATTGTTTCATACATCATGAAATGCTTCCACAATATAGTAACTGGCATAAAATAATAATGTGGATTAGATGGATATGACATTGAGAATACTTTAAAAAGGCAACATTCAGATATTGCATTTCAGATTTTATGAAAGTATATGCATTTGTCAGTATCTCAGCCTATTGGTGCGCGTTCAGTATATATTTTACCAATACACTAATGAGCTACCATATTAAAACCATCTCATTGGCCATATAGGTGCACTTTGTAGTTCTACAATTACAGACTGTAGTCCATCTGTTTCTCTGTATACTCTGTTAACCTCCTTTAACTCAGTTCTTCAATGATGAGGACCATGACAGAGCAGCTATTATTTAGGTTGGGGATAATTCTCAGCACTGCAGTGACACTGAGGTGGTGGTGGTGTGATAGAGTGTTGTGCTGGTTTGAGTAGATTATAAATAGCTGAGCTGCTGGAGTTGTTAAACACCTCAATGTCACTGCTGGACTATGAGTCTACAAACCAAATATATGCAGCCAACAGTGTCCTTTGACCAGTGATGAAGGACTAGAGGAAGACAAACATAAACTGTGCAGCAACAGATGAGCTATTGACACTGATTTTACATCTATGAACAATGGTGGTTTAATTGGATGTTTAACAACATTCTGTTAAGCTCATCCAATCTAGCCGCAATAGGTCTAATATACAACACTTGAGGATGGAGTTTGATGTTAAATCATTGACTAGGAAATAGGCTGCGTTCACATTACCAGGCTAAAGTGACTCAAATCTGATCTTTTATCTTAATATGGCTCAGATCTGATCTTTTCAGGGCTGTGTGGATGTGAATGTGTCAAATCCCATCTTTTCAAATCAGATTTGTGTCACTTTCATATGTGGTTGTAGTTCAGATACGTATCCAATCTGTGGACATGAGACTTGAATGTGACGGTCAGATCAGATTTCATGTGTCTTTTTGCTTGAAGGCATGCATGTAGTGGGTGAGCCAGCATTGATTTCTGTCATATACACACTTCCCTGTAAAAACAGTAAAAGCAGCCAACTGGCATTTATTCACCTTCTATACCTGATCATGTATAGTCCACCACTTGTTTACTGTCCTCCTGAGCAAAACACCATCACACATCATCTACTGGGCGGCACGGTGGCTTAGTGGTTAGCACGTTCGCCTCTCAGTGCTGAGGTCTTGGGTTCGAGTCCACATCTGGGTGGAGTTTCCATGTTGTCTGCGTGGGTTTCCTCCGGGGTCACCGGTTTCCTCGCACAGTCCAAAAACATGGAGGTCAGGTGAATTGGCTACTCAAAAAAAAAAAAGTCCATGTATGTGTATGTACGTATGTGTGTGCGTGTGTGTTCACCCATCGATGGACTGGCGCCCTGTCCTGGGCCTAGATGAATAGTGTGATGCCCTGCCCTGCGCCCAGTGAAGGGGTAGGGGACTAACCGCGACCCTGATAAGGATTAAGTGGGTGTGATAATGAATGAATGAATGAATGAAAAAACATCATCTACTAAAATGTCTGTTTTACTAGTTTTACTGAAATTAGTGGTCTCACAAATACAAGGTTGCCAGATCCTCCAAATCTCTTACCAATTTTGTAACAGCCCGAAATCTAAAGTGACGCATACATTTCAATGAGCTTTAAAACCTAAATCTTTTTCAAATCCTACTTTCTCTTTCAATTTCTTCTTTTATTTGGTGCAAAACCCTTGCAAACCACCAACACTGAAGTTTAATTGGCGACTGTATTTTTGCAAACCTGGCAACCCTGCACAAATATGATGCTTTTTGTTGTTGGTGACAAAACGTGTATACACATATCAATGTGCACATGCGAGCCATTTCAAGGACAGATTTGTTCACATTACAGACAGATACAGCTCACTTACATCTGTGAATCTGAAATGTCAAGACAGTTAAGTCTAATCTGAGAAAATAATTGGATTTGAGCAATGTGGCTTGTAATTTGAACGTAGCCATAGTGTCAAAGAATGTTATGTTCTCTATAAATTGTAAATATGCTTTCATATGGTCATTGATTTACAAACCCCAGAAGAGTTGGGACACTTTCTAAAATGCAATAAAGGATAATTGATAATGGGGTAAATAATGATATTTCACAGCTGATATGAACAGGTAATTGTAATCACCACAAAAGCAAGTGTTTAGTATTGTGTTTTGAAAAGAAATGGCAACATTACAAAGTGGTAAATGTTTTACAGTTTGGAATGTGTTGCACACCTGAAATGCAGTTGACCAGATGTTGACATTGACATTAAATATATTGGGTACATACTGTTTGTAATGAAATACAAGTCAAAGTAAATATAAAACAACTCTGCCAATGTGAAGAATAGAGCATTTTAGTGTTGAGTAAAGATCATGAGAAAAACTAGCTGATAGCATTCATGCAGTTAAATGTCACATAATGACTGAAAGATGGACAAAATAATCACTCTTCAATGAACCAATGAGTTAGCAGTGCACTTTGACCCTTCCTGTGAAGATGAGGGTGTGGGAAAATGGCGGACAAAAGCATTGTCGTTGAAATCGGTTAACAATCCTTCAGTGCTGAGGGTTTGGTGTAGGAGGTTTGAGTTAAAAAAGAGTTAAGACCAATGCACCCCCTCACCCAGCTGCTATGGACTCTAATGAGCCATTAACCAGAGGTGTGGGCAGCCACGCTTTACAAAAGCTCCAGGTCAGCACAGCACAATGAGGACTGTGACAAAGACACAGCAGAACTCTGAGTTCCAAATCTCAGTTTAGCTTAACCGTGTGGTCAGTTTTCATATAGAAAAGGGGCCTGACTGTGTATGGCAGGTTTGTATAATAGGTGTAAAATGGATATTTGAAGTATTTTTACTTTGTAATTCATTCAAATGTAGATCTTTTATATTATATCAGACCTTACCACTGTTGGTTTAGGCTCAGATCCATATACTTTACGTAACTGTATTTATATTAACTAAAAAATTAAACCATGTTACATTGAGAGGTGTGATATGTATGATGACTGTAAACAATATAAGTTTTAATTTCACTACCTTCCAAAATGTGGAATTACTTGTCATATTAATATTTTCTGTTATTTCATATACTTTATACACTAAAGGTATTTTTAGATGTTTTACTCAGCATTTATATGGTCCAATTCCACTGAACATCTATAATATAGCCCTTCCTGTGACCTGATAAATTTCTGTAAATTTCTGCCATCCCATGCAATCTCAAAATATTGTTTAAAACACAAAAATGATGCTGTGTAACAGCAGGTTTGTACAAAGCTGGGACAGTATGGGCAATGCAAATTAAAAACAGTGTTTCTTACATTTACAACAGGTGACTATAATCATGATTTGTTACAAAAGCAGTAGCCATTAAAAGGCTGAGTCTTCAATGAGCAACGATGGGTAGAGGATCTCCAGCATGACAACAAATGTGTCAGAAAACTATTAAAATTTTGTAAAACAGTGTTCCTTCAGAAAGATTGGAAGAGATTTGCATAATTCTCCATGTAATGTGGATAATATCATTAAATGATTCAAGGAATCTGGAGGAATTTCAGTGTGTAAAAAGCAAGGACACAAGCCTAAGCTGAATACACATGATCTCCAATCCTCAGATGGCGCCTCATCAAGAAGCATCATTGCACATTTTCAGTTCCCATGCTTATACTATGTAACAGTGTACATTTAATGTTATATCTGTAAGTTTATTTTGTTCCTAAAGATGTAGCTGTTCCCCTTGGCTTATGACTGCTTAAATTGATGTTTTGTTAATGTGCATCTCATTTGAAGATTACATTGTAACAGATTTTTTGTTTTTTTAATCACAAATTTTGTGTAAATGTGCTTTAGAAAAAAAGACTAGACTCCATTTGAATTCATATATTTTACTGAACAACAAGACATTTTTCATTGATGCATCTTTCATTATGTATTTACACAGGTTAAATTACATTTGTTACTATACTTAAGTACAGTTTTATGTTGTAACAGTACTTTTTTGTGTACTTTTAATTCACTTTTGTACTTAAAGTAAAAGCCAAATTTCCAGTAAAGTTGGTATACTTTCTAGATTTGCAAAAAAAATAAATAAATTCAAGAATGAATAAATTTAGAAATAGATGATGCTGTTCTGGAAGGTTCCACAATTATCTAATCAAGACTGAGTATAAAAAGATTATCCACACACTCTTAGTTTTTATAACAAGGATGGGTCACGGTTCACCATTTTATATCAAAGTTTGTGTGAGAAATTTCAGCCAGTTCAAAGACTACAAAGAATGTAGGTGTTTCGCTATCTACAGTTCATAATATTATGAAAAGATTCAGGGAGTCAGGGGAAATCTTGTCATGTAAAAGCCAAGGTCGTAAGCTGCTGCTGAATATTTATTAAAAATATGTGGTGCATCACAAAGAGAAGAATCAGACACTGGTGACCACAAACTGTTGAGCATCTCAAGTCTTATAAACAGTAAGAATGAGCAAAAATTCCACCTGCAAAACTGCGGGAAGTAGCATCTCCAATTCCCAAATGATTAAAGCGCATAATTAAAAGAAAAGGTGATGTGACCCAGCGGTAAACATACCTCTGCCCCTAATTTTGTGACTGTTGCAGGCATCAATTAATTATATATATATTTAGCATTTTCATTAAAAACAGAGTTTATTTCTTTGTCCTTTTGTTTGTAAAATAAAGGTTCAAATTAACTTTTCAAATAACAGATTTCTGTTTGTACTGCATTTTTGGAAAGTGTACCAATGTTTCTGAAAATGAGGATTGTAATTTTTACTTCAAGTATTTTTTATGAAATAAAAAAGGAAACCCAGAGTGAAAAGTCATCAGGTTGGACTCAAATGTCCTCATATTAGGACAGTAGTTAGTGCACTAGTAACTCAATCTCTGCCACAGCTGGAACCAGTGCTGTAGGAATTAAAACATGTGGTGGTGTGTACTGCCACACTGCCAGCTACAGCACTGAGGGTGTAGAATATGTACCAGCCTTAAACAATGTAAACTAGTGGGGGAGGTTTGCTGACTCAGATGCAATACATACATGAAATTCAGCCTTACAGATAATCCTACCAGGAGTTATGGGTTTACAGGCAGACCTCTCACAGCCAACAAACATACATACTGTACAAGACAGAAAAGTCATTACTCTTTGGACACATAGAACAAAAATACAAGAAACTAAGTGCTAAAGAATGTTTAAAACACTCAGGGCTGAGAGAAAATACCACAGATTACCGACAGAGTTTGACCTGCACAGGCACAGCCAATGACTCTGCATCAAGCATACCATGCAAAGCCTTCAAATAAACCAGTCACAACAGTAAGCAATATTAGTTGATGACTGGCACCAATGAATAAGAGAGAGGTGCCTGTCCTTAGTATCAAAAAGCCGCATAACGTAGAAGCCTACATTACATTGGGCAGTTGCCTTCAACTGTTTGTTAGCGATGTTTGCCCTACAGCTTCAGGGCAGTACCATTTTTTTACTCAAAATCCAAACTATTTTCAAGGAATCTACATTTGTTGAGGCTTTACTTCCTCAATTAAATTAAGTTAAATCTACTCTGTTCACAGAATAAAATTGAAAAGAGCTGTATCCTAATGAGCATTCATTTGTTGGATGGGAGAAAACTGTATGCTGAGGAGATGGGTTAACTAGAGCTGAAGCAAAGGCTTTTTGGGCTAATTAGCAGAGCGGCTGCTGGTGACATTGACAGACTAGTGGAGTACAAGGCTGTGTGCTCTGTTACAAGCTGCAGATGGGCCTGTCTGAGTACAGGTTTTGCTCCAGAGGATTTTAAATGCTTTCAGACAAACTCACGGCAGAGGGAAACATGATGTCAATTAGAATCAAACTGAGGAACCAAAAATGTAAGAAATAGCAGATGTAAATACAATATGCTGGCATTCACTCTTCACTATTCTGCACCTTGTGTTTTTGTATGTCATGACTCAATTAAAGTTAATTGTCCATATATATATATAGACTTGTGTTAAATTTGTAAAATCACAGCCTCAGTGTTATGGATAGGGATTAACCTTAATAATGGGCTAAACTTTTGACATTGACATTTCACCATTAGATATCTCACATCAGGAAATATAACTGTGCTAGATTCTGTTGTAATTACTTAATTACTTATTCTTGCCTGCACTCATCCAGTCCTGACTCCAGATTTGTACATTTATATGACAAAGTTATGAAAAAATATGAATATGCTGCTTCATCCTGAAAATGTGAATGTATTGATTGAGGTCAAATAGACCTCAAGGACCTTGTTGTAGCTTTATATTGCATCTTGGACAAAACTGTATCTGTATGGTGTAGAAGAGCAATAAACTACATGCTTATGTAATAAACCCCATAGACACAACACTGTATGCAATACTATTACATTCAGTATTTATTTAGTCAATGTATATAACCTTTTAGAGTACTAGAGCAAATCAATATTCACTGCATCTTGGTAATCTGACCTAATATGCAATCAACTCATGGTCCATCACTCTTATGAGAGTAGCTTCTCTAACTGCATACTCATTCATCGAATACTCACTGTGAATAAAGGGTTAAACGTGGCTTTGCCCGTCTTTATTGATTTTGATTGGTTCACTGACAGGATCTCATCAGGCCACAGAAAGGCATTAGACTTCGCTTGGCGATTCCTTTCGAGCACACTTCTGAAAAGATAATTGATTGGGAAGCCATTTAATTTACTTCAGCTCCAATGCACATTCATAAGGGCGACCAATAATCAAGCAACTCAGCTGATTATGTCAAAGATATGGCCTAAAGAACTTTATAGGACTCAAGTGATGAGAATATACTGAACATTATTCTTCATTTTAATTGCCTAAAAAGAGTTATATTGACAGGAGGCCAATCTGCTACTGATGCTAGTGTAATAATATATATATAACACAGTATAACATATACTGTATATATGTCCCTAATATTAATTATTAACTGAAAACACTGTGCTCTCTTGATGTTCCCATGGTTTAATAATGGTATCATAAATCTCAGGGTTTATTCAAATGCCTTTCATACCTTTTTGGGAAGTTCTACATTCTTCTAAAGTAAAATTCCACTACATATTATTCTGGACCTGAATGGCAATTTTCAAAGAACTCAAGCAAAAACTGAAGGCAAAGTATGGCCGTGCTCCTGTAAAAAAGCTTCTTTGAAATGTGTTTAGTTGTCTCATGTTGCTTTGAAAGCTCATGTATCAAAGTGCTAATTGTTAGATGTCTTTAATAGCTGACACATACTGCTAATTACTGTTCAACTTAAAATGACACACTTGTCTTGCTACCTTTGTAACTGTGATTTAGTTACTTCAAAGTTAAAGTCCTTTTCATGCTGTTTTTTGATGTTTTCTTTCTGTCTACCTCCTGTAAAACACCACTTATCAATGTGCTTTTGTAATAATAGCAATAAATTAAATGAGAATATTCATCATGTTTAGTGCACAACTTTTAAAAAGTTATCTTGTTTCAATACATTTTTATATGTTCTCACTACCGACAGGAGGGGCAACGTGGAGTGGGTTTTACAAGCAGAACTTACTGTACACTAGCCACAGTATGCTAATCCATGTTTTTCCTGAACTTTTACCTTTCCGGAGGTTCATAGCTGAAGCTGGTTTATGGTTTCCGTTTAGAGTGTTTACATTATGAGCGAGTCAAATAGCGAACATTCATTGCTGCTTTTTTTTTAACATGGATGAAAATAGTAAGATGCTGCACAGTAAGGATGCTTTAAAAAGCTGTAGTGACTGTGTTTTGACAGTACCCTATCCTTTCATGCTCACAGAGTTGGTAGATAACATGAAACTGTGGCCTGAAGTTAGCTATATTGATGTAGTGAACTACTTTGTCAAAGAAAATGTGTGAGTGCTGCGTGAATCGTGCTCTCGCACTTTAAAAGTGCGCTCCTGACTTGGCAGTGAAATAACGGCATATATAAATGAGCATTTAACTTTTGACGGTTTACGCTCTGTTTTAGATCTTGCTGATGTGGTCCAGCCGCAACCTTTGTTTTGTACACACTGTTCTCTATTTGTTTTCAGGCTGTAGCACTGCTCCCAGGCCAGTCAGAGAGAGTCAGCGGGCTGGATGTGGCCCATGGGCTGTACAATGCCCACGTTTGCTTTAGACATTTTCTGCCTTTTACTCACATCGGTGTCTTCATTTTCCGCCATTGCCACATAAACAGCAAAATAAATCATGATACCTTAAATTTTTTTAATTTGCATCATTCATAACAGTCCATGTAAAACAATGATACCGGAATTGCGCAGTAGGCTACAAAGCAGGAGTGATAGGATAGCAGAGACATTTAAAATACACAGACCTTGGTGACGTGAATTCAATGAAGCCTTGAGGCACAGAATTTGCTTCAAACATTTTTTGTAATGAGAAAACATGTTTTGAGTTACTCAAATAATTGTTTCAGTCTTAATAATGATTAATTATTTGGTTGTAGTTTTCAATTTTTTAACAGTGTCTACTTGTATTGTGCTTATGAGTGAATGTAAAGCCTCATGAAGGAACTGAAAAAGGTGTAAATAACTCACTATTTCAGGTGTAAAACTTTTCAACAAAGTGAAACGAGCAAACGTATATCCTCTTTGGAGGATATTCCAGTTTTATTGCTAAAAGCCATATTAGGCTCCTTTTCTTCTTTGGTATGGAATGCAAACCAAAAGGTGCATGACATTAACAGTGTTTATGAAGCTGCTGATGTTCAAAACAGGTACTTTCCTACAACAACGTAATTTTTTTTATTATTGATGTGGCACAAACAATGGCATACAGGTTAAGCCTGAGCTCATATTAAATGCATGTACTGTAATTTGGATCAAAGCTAGTTTCATTTGTCTCACCAGAAATGATTGGGTTAGCATTGCTGAAATGCTAGCACAAGCGGAAGCAAAAAATTGGCATACAGAAACAGTAGGACATCATGGCAGCCCTGTTGGGTTTTCCAGAAAATTGTGGATAGACTAGCCATTGATATTTTCCAATGCAAAATATAATTTTTATAGTATGAACATAATGTGTACAAAGTTTGGGAACAATTGTTTTGTCTAGGGTTTAAAGTGTTATTTATTTATTTATTTTTGTTGTTGCTAGCAGTGTAGCTTTTAACTAGTCACAGTGATTACAGTAGAAGTGAGCTTGTTGACAAAGTGAAATTTATTAGCTAGCTAATTCACACGCTAGCAGAATACTACAATAAGGCTGCAGCAGTCCAGTATAATACAAAGACCCAGTGTAAACATGGCGAATCAAATCCAGTTTTGAAATATTAAACATCTTAGAGTATTTTAGAGTATTATTATGGCAGTCAATAGAGCAAAAATAAGATCTACAGCTAAGCTATTTATTTTTACTTTTGCTCCTTATCCTGTTTGTCTGTGAAGCCTAAAACTATGAATAATGTAGACATTCTCTTAATGGAATCAAAGCACTGTCGCTCTGGATAAGAGCATCTGCCAAATGCTGTAAATGTAAATGTAAATAGACATTGTTAGTTGCTGTGGATGTGGAGGAGTTTGAAGCAAAATGGGTTCAAAACAAGGCTTCATTATATGACAACACTCAATAACTGTGGCTTGGAAACAAGAACAGAAATGTGGTGACAAACAATGACTGTGAAAAACAAGGGAGCTAAATAAATGAGCAGATGGAGACAAGATGGCACATGAAAAATGTAAATAAAATGAGGCTAGGCCAGGGATGAGGCAGAGGCTGGAGGGTTACAGACATTTAGACTTTTGAATTTTGTAATGTTGCCTTATAAAAATAAACTACCCTTGTCTACCCTTCTATGACTTTTATTATTCAGCCATCATCATGGACCTGACTTTTTATTTATTTGGCTTCATTTTGGTATGCTTTATTGTCCTGTATTTAGCTTATGCAGCTGTGTAAGCTGTATTTTGTGCACTCACTGTCAGCCAGGTTTGTGGGCTAGCTGGACGTACCCCTTGGTGGCAGGTAAATCAGCCTCACACTGCTGTTCCCATTGTTTTTGTAATGACTATCTCAAAGTTTTCTCCTTCTGCCTCACCATTGGAATATTCCATATTTAGTCTGACATTTCAATTTACCATGTAAAACAGAATAAAATCAGTACAACACACGCATACAAACACTGAGTTCAAAGCAAAATTTCCCAAGCTAAACCTGAGTCAAATGATTTGCCCAGAAAAGACTTAGTAGATGTGGTTCAAGATCCCTCTCAGGAAGTCTACTAGCTATCATGTATCATTGAGTCTTGGTGATGCACAGCTCACTCAGTCATTTCACAGTCTATGTCGCTTCAGCCACAGTTCAGATTGTGAAGACATACTGAAGAGAATCTTACAGCAGGGTCTGCTGTGTTTCTTTAAAAAGAGAAAAAACAGTTATGACAACCAGCAATGAACACTAAGATAAGATCCAGAGTCAGTAAAACACTCTACTGTATATTATTGTAGAGAATTTACAGTATGTATATTTAATAGTCCCATGGCCCACTAGGCTTTCAGCAACCTAAATAGATAGCTATGTATAGCTGGTTGTTACTGTTTACTGTTTTGTGGGAGATAAGGCAATTGAAATGTGACTTAAAAATAAAACTATTGCTAAAATAAATCCTTGTGTCAGGAATGTGATATATTATTAGATCCCTCCGACACCCCTTCAGATGAAGCTGACCATGCCCTGATCTTTTAAAATGTATTTATTTTATTTTTTACAATTTGTCCATGGCTCACAGCATCACAAAAACAAATTGCAAACACTGATACTTCAAAGTGCTCTAGATATCTATGATGCCTATGATATATGTGCCACTGTGTGCATTTATGGGTCCACAACTGATTAAAGAATCTCACAGCAACATAATAACAAACCGCTCTTCCAAGGCCTTTCAAATGGCAGTAATGACAACCAGAGGCAGTGGAAAGAAAGAAAAGCTAGATGAAAAACAAAAAAAAAACACACATGCACGTATACATAAATATCATGTTTTCATGTTTTCATATAATTGACAGAAGATTATGTACAGACATAGACACAGAGAGATGAAAAAGCATTCCCAATACACCCACTTGCACTGAGTTTTAATTTTTCATGTTTTTCCTACCTTATAGAGACATATAGAGAATAAAATCAAGCACACAAACACTTTGTTCTAGTTCAAAGAACAGAATATCAGTACACAAGCGCATATTTATGATTAAGGAGCAGCAGCAGCTGCACTGGACCTGATATGTTCTGTTAATTAGTTCAGTTACCAAAGTCATAACACACACACACATACACACGCCCACATGTGTGTGTGTTAAAGGAGGGATGGAGTCTGGGTGTGAGAAAGTGTCTCGTTGGACTCCCAGTGCCCCAATGCATGTTATTCTAGAGATAGGCCACTCACAGTAGACTCAAGATTGAAGCGTAATTGAAATAAGTCTTATTTCCTTTCAAATTCCAAACTTATCACACAGTCTTGATGGCTTCTATATATAAATTGTGCTCACAGCACTCTATGCAGAACATCACACATACAGTGCATACACACTCTATCAAACAATGGCAGCCTATACTGCCATAATGTACTTCAGTGTGACTGCTGGCTCAGGTCTTCTTTTGTTATTTTAAAAGTTCATGGGGAATGAAAGACTGAAAAGAGAAAAAAAGGAAAGAAATCTAGGCATGTGAGGCCAAAATAACATCTTTAGGCAAATTTCAATAAGTATAGTACTATTCAATAGTCATGGGGTCTTGTTTTGTTTAGCACTATGCACTTCAATACTGGTAGGCCAGTGTAAATACCCGAACTAACAACATTGTAGCCTTATCACACATTGTTCCTCATTAGCCATGACCTTTTTATATTTTTTTTCTTCAGTTTATTGGTAAATACAGTGTCCTGTGTGCTTTTTTACACAAAAAATAGTGAATAACTTTAATTCTGCCATAAAATGCTTAGAAGAGGTTATTAGCGGAGAGGTTAATTATTTAGGTCTTTGGCGTAGGCCATTCGGTCTAGAGCAGACAGTAGAGGAGAGATGGGTGGGCAACATAACTGGCACCAACCTGATGGTGGAGTGGAGGAAGAAGAATGATGGTGATGCGTAAGTGCTTGCAGAGACAAATCGCTTCCCTTTAAAGTTGAGTAGTAGCTTGTGATTGGCCAGGAAGCTGAATAAATGAGGGATGTAGCAGAAGCATTAAGTTTTTATCACTGAATTTACGCTTCTGTTTCCATTACTAAAGAGGATCTGGTAATGAAAATTGGTTTAAAAATACCTCAGTATGTGTGAAAAAGACTGATGTTACATAATGTGCTGAAAATGTCCAGCATGCAGTTCTTTTCTTCTAAACAAGTGGTGATGTGGTCTGCATGGAGACTTGCTTTTGACAGCTTTCTGTCTTCTGAATTGAGTTTGTTATGCAATGCATTTGGATCATGAACACTCCTCCTTTACAGTGTATTGATACGTTATGCATAGATCATTGCACAATCCTCAGGGTGAAATAACCAGCATTTGGTGCTGAGTCCACGAGGATAACTGAGGGCTTTAATGTCTCACTGCAGTGGCAGGAAACTCATGGAGATGGCTGGATGGACGTGGATGGATCCGACAGCCTCATCAGAAATTAACAACCATTATTATATTATTTTTAAAACCTATAATATTACACAAAGTAGACTGTAGACTCTGTTCTTCATTTTCATGAAAATAGCATGGGCACACCATTGAAAACCGAGCAGATGAACAATAACTGGGACAAAAATTCAAAACAGTTGACGATAACTGATTTGTACAAACAATGACTGGAGATCCCGGACGAAACCCATGCAGATATGTGGAGAACTCTGAGACTCCACCCAGATGAGGACTTGAACCCAAGATGAAAGTACTGAGAGGCGAATGTGCTAACCACCAAGCCACCGTGCTACCCGAGTTTTGCTCCAAATCAAAGTGTGGAGCAAGGAGGTGGCCTGCTATGCTTAATGTGAATGTTAATATAGGTTTACTGATCAGTATTCCAATAGTGTTGTGCTGGAATTTGTGAGAGTTGTGTGACTTTGCCAAAACAAATCTTAGCCATTAAAACAGGAGAAATGCCAGACATTTGTGGTTCTTTAGATATTATAACAAAGTAAATGTAAAAACAGTGAATAACACTGTACATAGAATGTTCTGGTTTGTTTAGGAATTCTGTTGTTTTAAATGGCTTGAAAAGAGTTAATATCACTGCTTTAAACTGGCAAATAAATCTTCAGAGGCAAACATGGTTCTAGACATGTGGGCTAAGCCCTGGCTGTTTAAAATGTCTGGCTCCACTCATGGACTGAAGTCATGTTCAACGCACCATCTCTTACTGGCTCATGCATGGCTTCATCACATGGAGCATTATCATGTACAGTAGTGGACTCAGGATGTTTGAAGGGCAGGGGCGAAAAAATAAAAAGAACACATTTTTCCTATTGGAGGGGCACTTCTTAATTAGATCATCATGTACAATTGTAGGAAAACCCTATACAGAACCACATCACATTTTCTTTACTGAAAAGGGCTCTTTGGGATTAGTAGGGGTGCAATGGAGGACACTTAATGCACCCTTTTCCATCAGAAAGGCAACCAAATAAGGGGATTCATTAACACAGATTATCTATCTTTCTTATTCTAGAGGTCAGACCATCATAATGTATTGCAAAAAAGGGACCATTCAATATTTTTTTCCCATGTTAAGGGCAGTTAACGGGGCATTTTTTGCAGTTCTAGAGAGCACTTCTGTGACATTTTTTTTACCATTCTGTAAGCCTTAAATTGGGATTGGTTCCACAGTTATAACAGTACTCAAAACAATGACCTGTTCTTAGTTTTCTATGGACATAAAATGACCATTTTCTACTCATTTAATGCTAAGCCACATGTTTACGACTAAAGAATTAAAGATGGTTTTTGCAATATTCTTCAGGCCTGAAGCAACAGTTTATTCTCCTATAAATTCAAATATCTTATGAATGTTAAATATTTTATATACTATTCATATGATTAGCAGTGGCACAAATGAATCTCTCTCACTCTATCTCTCTCAGAACCCTGTGCTATAAATATTTGAGAGAACAAAAGAGCAGTTGACTGATGTTGTGTAGGTGTGCTGCCATCTGTTTAGACTACATTAGTAATGCCTGATGAAACTTTCATATTACTTGCCGTGTGTATTTATATTCACAGGCAATGACAATAAAAATATATGTAGTTTACTGCCAACAGCAGAGACGAATGCTGATATCAGACCTACTTTACATACATGTGAGTGGTATATATGGATGACCATATTTGTTGCTGCACAGAAGAAATATTGCATTTGAAAGAAAAAAAGGCAAAGTTATATTCAGTATAATTAGAAAAAGTAGCACAGTTTGTCTGGAGTACATACATCAATTTAAAATGCTGCGCTAGCAGGCTTGATTAGATTGTTGTAACTATTGTAAATTTGGCAAGTAAGAAACAACATTTACATCCAGAGTATCCTAATAGCGTTACTTTTCATGTGCATTCAAAATAGCAGAAAGGATTTAGCATTTATATGGTATGAAGTAATGCAGTGCAGTAACTATATAATGCAGTATGTATATATATATATATATATATATATATGATCTAAAACATCTAAAAGTAGATCAAAAGAACCCAGTTAAACAAATGAGACAAAAATATAATACTTGGTAATTTATTTATTGAAGAAAATGATCAAATATGACATATTTGTGAGTGACAAAAGTATGTGAACCTGTAGGATTAGCAGTTGATTCGAAGGTAAAATTAGAGTCAGATGTTTTCAATCAATGGGATGACAATCAGGTGTGAGTGGGCACCTGTTTTAGTTAAAGAACAGTGATCTATCAAAGTTTGCACTTCACACAGGTTTGTTTACACTTTACCACTTTACACACAGACACAGACACACACACACATACACATACACACACACACACACACACACACACACACACACATATATATATATATATATATATATGGTTGAATGTTCTTGAATTATCCTGAATTTCCCCTCAGGGATCAATAAAGTATCTATCTATCTATCTATCTATATATATATATATATATATATATATATA
>BRDA01046434.1:0-10403 GCA_036984385.1 Crenuchus spilurus
TTCTTTTCTTTGTAGGCCTCATTCCGTTTTCAGTAAACAGTAGAATGATGTGCTTTACCAAAAAGCTCTATCTTGGTCTCATCTGTCCACAAGATCTTTTGCCAGAAGGATTTTGGCTTACTTACACACATTTTGGCAAACTGCAGTCTAGCTTTTTTATGTCTCTGTGTCAGCAGTGTGTGTCTGTGTCTGTGTCCTCCTTTTCGTTTCATTTCATTCAAATGTCGACGGATAGTTCGAGCTGACACTGATGCACCCTGCGCCTGCAGGACAGCTGGAATTTCTTTGGAACTTGATTGGGGCTGCTTATCCACCATTCGGACTATCCTGCTTTGCAACCTTTTATGAATTTTTCTCCTCCGTCCACATCCAGGGAGATTGGCTACAGTGCCATGGGTTGTAAACTTCTTGATTATGTTGTGCAGCGTGGACAAAGAAACATCAAGATCTCTGGAGATGGACTTGTAACCTTGAGATTGTTGATATTTTTCCACAATTTTGGTTCTCAAGTCCTCAGACAGTTCTCTTCTCCTCTTTCTGTTCTCCATGCTTAGTGTGGCACACACAGACACACAATGCAAAGATTTAGTCAACTTCTCTCCTTTTTATCTGGTTTCAGGTGTGATTTTTAAATTGCCCACACCTGTTACTTATCACAGGTGAGTTTGAATGAGCATCACATGCTTGAAACAAAGTTATTTACCCTCAATTTTGAAAAGGTGCAAATCATTTTGTCCGGCCCATTTTTGGAGTTTTGTGTGAAATTATTTGCTCTTTTTTGTCAAATTTGCCTTTTTTTCCTTGTTTTTTGTGTTGTTCCAATACACACAAAGGAAATTAACATGTGTATAACAAAACATGTGTAATTGCAATAATTTTCTGGGAGAAATACTTCATTTTCTGGAAAAAATTCAGGGGTGCCAACACTTTCAGCCATGACTGTATATGAAGTAAATGATATTCATAAATATGATGCTGAATAAAGAAGGGTAATAAGAAGCCTCATGCCACAGACTCCTATGTAAAAAAAAATGAGAATCAGGTGATGACTCATCTCCCACTATGCATTGCAGTATCACTTTAATTGTAATTAATATAAACTATTAAATGACACTACATGTCACAATATGTCAGTTGAATTAAATTATGAACAAACTTTGTCGATAATGTTTTGGGGATACACTAGTATTAACCACTCTTATATGAAATATTGCAAAAATTAAACAACTGTCCCCATAAATTACCATAATTGTTCTTAATTAAGTTCATTCATCCAAAATTAGGCTACAGCTGTGAGTCATCTTTATGCTTGTTGTTCAGATTTCATGCAAACTCGGAAAAAGATGGTAGTGTTTTTAAATCTACTCGAATTTCTATTAAAATCTAGTCATTTAGTTTTACGTCCTCTTTTTCTCCTTCCATTAGTCAGAGAGCGGCAGTGTGACCCTGATAAAACATGAGGTGGAGTCAGTCTGAGTGTCATACATCAGCCAAGATGAATTAACCTCATAACTCAGCATGATTGATGTGTCAGAACTTTCCCTTTAATATTCTGTCATTAAGCTAGACATTTCAGTAGGTGGATGTAATTACATTTCCTTTAATGGATGAGAAGTGCAGATGTCTAAAAAATTGTCACAGCTCGCAATTAAGACAGGTCACAAGCCTTTATGAGTCAACATCAGAAATCATCAAACAGCAACATGAACCAGATCAAACACTAGAATAGAAGCAGTATGTGACAGTCTATTGCTTTTCCCTTCATTAGCCAGAGTCTGCAGATGTCACCAGAGTCTCTTCTCAATACATTTTCATAAAAGAACATGGCAGCAATTTACCAAGGACAAATACCCCCAGCTAAGTGAAGCACGAGGCTGCATTTATAAACTCCTGAGCTCTCAAAGTCCTCTGAGACACTACCAAGGTTTTATCTTTATAATGGAAATCAAACTTTCCTTGCTTTATGTAATCAGTGTTAAAATTTCAAGATGTACCAGTCACCTTTCAGTTCATATTGTCCAAGTTGGGAAATTTAGCTGCAAATGCTCTCTGTTTTAAATGAATAGTTTTTGTGATGTCATAAAAATCAATAATTTACATTTACTGGACTGCAGTAGATATATGGATCCATCTTCCCTGTGACTGATGCATTAAACATAAGATTACATCTTATCCTTCAGCACCTTGAAGAACCAAGAACAAATTCTGATCTTGGACATCAGCTCTGCATTAACAGTCATGCCAGAGCTTCTCCATATTCTTAACTTCTTGAGTATTCTCGATTTACTCTGAATTGGGAACTACTACAAACCCTCAAACATTATGAAGGCAAGAAGAAGTAATGCTTTAGTGATGCTATGCAACATACAGTATAACACAATTCTTCAACACCCACCCTTTAGTCTTTTAGGTGATTATTATCAAGAAGATCTTTATTTACATAAGTAATAACTGCTGCTTAAAGCATGCATAAGACATTATTAAAGTGTCCTGTCATGCACAGTGGTATATATACTGCCCACGTTAAAATAGTTCGCTATGTGTCTTAATGAAATGCTTCATTTAAAATACCAAAAGCTTTAAACATAATTGCCCCCTTTCTCAGCCTTTCTAAACAGCCCTGCTAAGAATGGTTGGTTTGAATGCCTGTTCTTGCTCACCATAAACCATCATCCATGAGATTGTCCACAGATATTTTAGCCAATGAGAATGAAGTTCTGTCATCACAAGCCACTTAGTTGAAGTTGAATTCCCACAACTATCTCTGCTCATGCATAAGAACAAAATTGTGTTGTTTTCATGTCTCCCATCAGCTCTCAACAGAACTACAATTCCCAGAATGCACCAGGAGAGCTGGTAACTACTACAGCCAATTGTAGATCGACTCAGAGATCATCCTCTCCATTGTTCTAATCACCTTCACCTGCTCCTCATTTAGGACTTGCATATAAACTCATTAGTTGCATTTCCTCTTTGCAAAGTGTTTACACTGTTTACAGAGCATAGGAACCTTTTATCTTCTTTAATTTTTGCCTCTTTGATATTGACCTTTACCTCTTTATCTCACTACTCTTCAGATACCCCTTTTGTCATTGCTTGCTCTTGTTGATTGCTTGCTGGTTTGAAATTGAATTATTTTAGATTTTGCCTTACTCTTTCTGGTAAAGTTTCCTATTCTTTTATCCGCATGTGTCTGCCTCTTCTAGGTTTCAACCACACCCTCGTAAAAACCACATTCCATAAGACATTTCATGTACCTTTATTGTAGTGTTGCCCACTAATGCATTTGTGAATGTGTACAAGAATGAATGTCTGTATCTATGTGCATTTGTACATTTGTTTAAACTCAGTATGCCAAATATTCTGATGATATCCACCTATTCAGCCTACAGCAGATTCTATATCTGTCCATGTAGAAGTTATAAGGAGTGTTTCATCTCTGACTGCATCAATCTGAAGGACAATCATCGTTTTTTTTTCAGCATCAAGTGTAAACTATAAGGATAAGGAAAGCATTCTTAAAATTTTAATGTAAGTTAAAGTAACAATTTTCCATTATGAGTCATTTTGGCTCATATATATTGTTCCCTCAATGTAAACAAAAATCAAATGACGTACATTTGGAGATATTCAATATAGCCCAATATCGAAGATCATCAATATTTAAGATATCGTAACTAAAACAATTCTAAAGAGTAAAATTAGGTTGAAAAACTGACCATTTTTTTGTATTTAAACCCACACAAATGTCCCAAGTGAAAATGAATTGGCTAAAAAAATGCAGAAAAAATGTAGAACCATTTAACATATCAAGAATGGAGCAGAATATAGCAGGAAGACAGGATCTGCTGGTAGACCACTTATAGGGCTGGTTGATTTAGTCAGAGCTGCAGCAGCTGTGGGGTCAGTTACTCTGTAATTGCCAACTTCAGTCTGAGGATTTGGTGCTTATGCAGTATGCATCTCTGCCTGGCAGTTGTTCATTTTGTCATAGCCTGTCCAACTGACACCAGTCATGGAAGTTATTTCTGAATGAGAATTAAAGATGGTGATTTACAAATGTAAGTCATGTAAAGCTCCTGGAGATTCACACTGTTCAGGATTAGTCAGTATTGTGAAGGAGAGAAGATGATGTACCATATAATATAAATCTAAACTCACATATAATTCTTTAGCTCTTATCCTCTTTATTCTCACTGTTAGGAAGCTGCTGGTTGCTGTTAGGCTACTTAAAGTTAGCCTCATAGCTCCTCATAGGTACAGTGCAAGAAGAAAAGACTGAATACTCAAATTTGACTTGGCTGATGGATTGATTTGTGGTAAAAGGAAAATGATGTACATTTTATTTTCTCCAAATTATCACTTTAACCACAGAGAGCTCTGGTAGGACACAGGTCCTCGAATGGATTCAAACTGTGAGACGGGATGGGTGAGATATAGTGAGATAAAGATAATAGCAAAAAATATGAATGAATATCATAAGAAATTTTTATGACCTAGAATTTCTTCCTTCATAGTCTAGGGTGCTTTCACACTGATATTGTTTGGTCTGGACTATCAGACTTTTCAGTATGGTCCAAACCAAAATAGCAGGTGTAAAAGGGGCCACAAACCACGATCTGGGCCAAAGGAGCAAAATTTGGTCCGACCAAAAGAGATGGTCTTGGTCCGGATCTAGTAAACTATGGTCCGGTTCGTGTGCAGTGTGAAAACACTTTTCTAGAAGGTTCAGACTTTCAGACCAAATACAGGAAGTTGACGCAGGTGGTCAACAACATTCAACAACAATAACAGAAGTAAAATAAGAGGAACAGCAGCAAAAATGAGCTACATAATTGACACCAAAATGATTAATATAATTTTGGTGTGATGAACATGTGAAAAGTCAGCTTGAAAAACTCACAAAAATGCTGAAACATGCAACTTATTTTCTGAGAGGATGAGAGAGAAAGGATATGAGGAGATGACAGAGCAGCGTAAACTAAAACTGCGGCAGCAGAATACAAAAGTATATAAAAGAAGTATATTAAGCGTCAGATGCACGTCCTACTACAAACCAATCAGTGTTGAATTTAGGAAGTACGTAAGTGATGACAACAGCACGTGGGCGTGTCCTACTGAAAGTCTTTGGTGCGCTCGCAAAAGTGCAGTGTGAAAACAAACCTAACCGGACCAAATATATACAAAGTAAACACACGAACCTTGGTTCGGACCGTGGTCTGGACATTCAGGTGTGAAAACACCCTAATATCGTGGTGATAGGTAACTTGGTCATTAATAACAAATGGGCAAATGTAGTGTCAGATGATGAAAACACATTGTACATTTTTTGACATTTTTTAGTTGGTGGTCCCAACTTCTCAAAAAGGTGAATAATGGGGTCAATGTTCAATACGTCTGTATTAGAAGTATCAGTTTACAGCCACAGTGGAAGTTGTGAAATAATATTTCACTGATACTGCCGTACATCAAGAACCTACCAAAAGCATTTTCTGTCTTTTTCTGCTACATCCTCAGTGTGTGAGTACAGTTGAAAATGAATTAGCATAGTGAAGCAACCGCCTCGCTTTGATCTTATGCTCCTCTGGGTTCAAGGTGAGCATGAAAAGTACAAACCTGTAGCGCTCAGTCTCAGTCAGTCTGGATGGGAAACCTACAGAGGCAATTAACTCTCCTCCTAGCTTGGGAAAGAATGCGACACTGGGGTCACTGTACATGACTGTGTGCCAACTGTTTTTATTCCACGCTTGAGCCCAATTTTCCTTTTCATGGGATCATCACTTTTTTTAGTTTGCTTTTGTACAACCTTTTAAATAGGACATTGAACAGTTCTATGCCGTGCTTATGCAATTTTTATGGAAAATTTCATATATATGTTTTTTCATTGCAACGGCTCACTTAGAAGTGAAACTTTTATGTGGATTTTTTTAATGACAAAGATTTTATGTAACATATTGGAGCAGGATTTGAAAAGTTATACTTTTAAGTTCTCCTATATTTATTAGGTAGTTTAATATTTTTTTTCAATACTGATATTTTCAGTAGTCCTATTCTTATCTCTTTGTGTGCCAGTTTATTCCACAGTGTGGTGACTAAAGCCTGTCTACACACTCACCTTGTGGGGAACTTTCTACCTTGTGGGGACCACAAGCTCATTCCCAAAACATTACATCTTAAGATGAATACATGTTTCAGGGTTAGGATTAGGTTAAGGTTAGGGTAAATGTCAATGTTAAGGTTAAGGATACCAGGGTTAGTTAGGGTTAATGTAAGATTACCTAAGGTTAGGATAAGGTTAAGGGTAAGATTAAATGTAAAGTTAAGATTAAGGTAAGTTTAAAGATGTGGCTAGCATTAGGTTTAGGGTTAAGGTTAGGGTCGGGTTAAGGTTATCATTAGGTTTAGAGTTAATGTTAGAGTAAGGGTAATGGTTAGGGTTACTGGTTACTGGTTACTCATATTGTAAGGTTAAGTTAAGGTTAGGGTTAGGATTAGGGTTAGGTTGCTATGCTTGTAATAGTTATAGTTTAAGTTTGAATAAGACTCCAAGAAATAAATGGAGTCTAGGTAATGTCCCCACAATTCACATAAATTTGTGTGTGCGTGCGTGTGTGTGTGCGTGTGTGTGTGTGTGTGTGTGCGCACGCATGTGTGTGTGTGTGTGTGTGTGTGTGTGTTGGCAAAGCATGCACACAGCAGGATGCACATCTAATTCCTCTCTCTTCTAGCTCCTCTCTGCCCATTAGAAGCTGCCACTTCTCCAACTGGCAGCCTTTAGGCAGATTAAAGGGTGTTCAAAAGAAACTCTGGTGTTAGAAAGACATCATCTTTCTATTCACATTCAAATTGCTCATATCTATAATTTGCACCTACAGAAATGCTTTAAAAATTAAAATTTCTAAATAGTTCTTGGCAAGGACAGATCTAGAAGTAGCCTTGAATTGGTTTAGAAACTTGATGCTATGAGATTGTTTATACTTTAATGAAATTCTTCAGACTTGAATGTAATTTATAATACCGGTAAGCTTTCTGTAAACAAACATGTTCTGAGAGTGAATCAAAAGTGGTTCTTCTATGACATTGCTCCAAAGAACCATTTATAGTGCTGTTATTCCAAAAAGTGTATGATCTATGTAGTTGCGTAATTAATACGTTTTATTATATTTAGAATATTAATGGCATTTGCATCCTTTTCTTTAAATTTGCCATTCTGTAATTGTTTGTTTGGAGACAACATGGCCGAGGCATGCTGTCAGTCATAAGGATGCTGATACCTCAGTAGAAATTAATTATTTTTCAGCTCTTTTTTTTTACAATGTGATACCACCCCTCCACTCTGCAGTGATGTGGTTCTCTGTCTATCACAAACACTGTGACATTTAAAATTTGATTTCTCCATAAGAGATAATAGACTGGCAAACATCAGCAAGAACAACAAAGACAGGCAACCCAGTCAGCTTCTGTGGGTGGAGAGGATGTGATAGCAGACATGTGGGTGGATAAAATGGATAACAGAGCTTCACAGGCTCAAGCACTTTCTTTAGGGTGCTCCTCCAAGTTGACTTGGAAATGCTTCTTAAAACTTCTTTTAAAAAGTGTAGAACACTGCAACCAGGTTTTTCTACAAAAATCTCTCTCATGACCATATAATGCAAAATTTTGAGCTACTCTTAATGTATTTCTTGAAAAAAAATGTGCCAAAACTGGTTCTTTGGAGCAATGCATAGTGTCAGCTTTAGCTGTGGCCAGGAGGAGATGGATCAAGCGGTGGTGAACAAAACAAGGCTCAAAACTGTGGCTAAGAAAACAAGACTTGACTATGGCTGTGGAATAGAGACTATGGCAAAAACATGGCATGACAATACAAGACAAGGAAGACGTTACAATGACTGAAGGACTAAATAGCAAACAAACATGACAGATAATTAAACTGCAGGGCTGTGCAATGACATGACAACTGGGGGTGTAGACATGATGTGAACATAAACAAAAGACCACATGCAGACAAGATGGCACATGCAAAATGTAAACACAGAGCACATGACGGGAACAAGACGGGGCTGTGGTGAGGCTGTGGTGGGAGGGTTCACACATAGAATAGAACACACAGAACTACTGTTTTTCCCATACGATTTTTTCCACAGGTGAGCCTTAAGTGTTATTTTCTGTAAATGAGATATGTTAGACCTTAAACCTTTTTAAAGATTAAAAAATCTCTAAGGTGCTGACACTATGATCAGAGGATCATGAGTTCAAATCCCAGTCATGATGCTTGTCATCGACAGCTGCGACATGAAAGAGCAAAATTGGCCGTGATCTCTCTGGGTGGGTAGATGGCATTCTCTCTCCACACCATTACTACCAGGCAATGTCTGCTAGTTCTGGTGTCTGCCAGCCAAATAATCAGTGCTGGGGATCCTGTTCTTTCCTCCGAGCATGTTGGCTGCCCAGTGACAATGAATTGGCAGCAGTTTGAAAAAAAGAGGCAGTGGCTGACTTCACATGCAGTGGAGTCTGCTAGTCTTCTCTCTCATAGAGTCAGGGACATTGCAAGTGATTGGAAGAGTCCTAGTGAACAGGTGGGTTGATTGGAGAAAATGTGGTAAAAAAAAATAATAATAATAAAAATCTCAACATAAGCTAAGGATAAGTAAAATGTTCTATACCAATTTTCAATTTCTCCTACACCCTTTAAAATAAAAGTTCCTACAGTGGTGCTTGAAAGTCTTTATTTTCTGTATTTCTACATAAATATGACTTCAAACCAACAGATTTGTGCAAAGGTTATAAAAGTAGATAAAAGTGATCAAGAGAAATGTCATTTATTTATTGAGGAAAACACTCTGATATTACATAACTGTAAGCGGTAAAGGTACAGTATGTGAACATCTAGGAACAGCAGATAATTTAATTGTAAAATTATAGTCAGGTGTTTACAATCAGTAAGGTCGCAATCAGGTGTTTGGGGGCACCATGATGACATAATCTATCAAAATCTGTTTTTCACACCACAGTTGTGGAAGTGTATCCTGACATAAACAAAGGAGATTTTTGAAGACCTCAGAAAAAGATTTGGTGATGCTCACAAGACTGAAAAATGCATCAAAATATACTTTTATAAAGTTTGGATTCCATCAATTCACAGTCTGACTGATTGTTTACAAATAGAAGACATTAAAGACCATTTTTACCCGCCCCAAGAGGGGTCAGCCAACAAAGACCAATGGCAGGTTTGCAAGGAGAAGGCTACTGCATTGCTGCTCATTTGTAGTTTGCTAAAAATCATGTGGACAAGCCAAAAGGCTACTGGAAAAATGTTTTTTTTTTTTTGATGAATGACACTTTTGGGTTTAAATGAGAGGTTTTAATGAGAAGTATCACAATTGAATACATTTTGCTGCATCTGGGCCAAGATTGCTTCCCATCAATCTTGTCATTGGCTCAAATATCTCTAAGCCTCTAAGGGTGATGGATGACTTTCCTCAATAAATAAGCAAATAACCAATTTTAATATTTGTCTTCTAATTTAATTAATTGGCTTCTCTTTATCTACTTTTGGGATTTGCCTGAAAATCTGATAATATTTAAATTCATATTTTTGCAGAAATGGAAATTTCTAAAGGGTTCACAAGCTTTCAGGCTTTTCTGTATATAGATTTTTCACTAGCATAGTTCTATACTTTTAGTAAAAAGGGTTCTATTTAGTATAAAAAATGATATGTAAAATAATCACACTTACTAATGTCTTTGAAGAACCGTTGATTGAAATGAGAACTTAAACTGGTTCTTTCATAGCAGAGAAATTTTTCACCAGTATTTTTCCTGATACTGGTTTGGAACCCCAAAGGGTACATCTTCAGTACCTCTTGTAATTAATTAGGGAGCTGTTGTAATTAATTGGTTTTAAGCTGTATTTACTCCACTTACACGGACCTGACTCCAGACTATCTTACTATTCGTTTATATTTTAAAGTATATTAGGGGTAGCAATTGTTACAAAAAGGTAGAGAGAAAAAGTATAAAATGTATATATTTAATAAATATAAAAAATATAATAAATAATAATAACAAACAATCTATATCCTGCACACCAAAAAACAGTGGTATAAGTACTGTCTTGTATTAAAAGGTACATTTTTCATAAATGTACACTCAAAGGTACATTTCAGGCTATTTGGGTACAGAATAGAACCTTAACTGATACAAAAACCATGGGTACAACAATGGAGTCTGGAGTCTGATGGTATTTCAAACACGCTAATGTAGTATGACATGGTTTGACTTTTTTTACAACTTCCAAAGTGTTACACAGGCTTTGGTTCAACGAAAGCGCAACAACAATTATTTATGTAAGCTCCTTTCACAAGAATCTAAAAATATATTTTGATTCAAAACACACACAC
>BRDA01046502.1:0-33615 GCA_036984385.1 Crenuchus spilurus
CACATCTGACTAACATCTCCAAGCTTCGAAACCTTGTGGGAATTTCTCGTGAACTAAATGTAAACAAACATAGTGGATGACTGCAAAACCATTGCAGTGCTAGTTGTGAGAACTTTCTGAACTTTCTCAGAAAAAATCCATAAAAAGTCAATGATGTGGATGAAACCATAACAGCACATTATAAATACACTCGCACTGTTATCACAGCTCCACAAATCCATCTCAGTCACCATTTTTAACTCAGCTCAGCTCTCATTCAGCTCAGCTCTCATTGGCTTATGACCTTTTTGGCATGATGTCAATGTCACGTTTTACACCAGAGAATCAGCTCCACCCACAACTACAGGATGCTGAGGGTAAACATTGAACATGTTAATTACAATGGGGTGCAGCCCTGACTGCACTGGGAGAAGATCAGAGGAATAAGGATTGTATTATAGACGTCACACACTACAGGATACTCAGAAGATAATAAGTTACAATCACCCTGAAATCAGGAGACCTTTGTCAGGAGGAGCAAATCGGCCTCAGAATCATCCCGATTATCCTGTAGTGTGAGCCAGACTTCAGGGGACTGGCTACTTTGTAGAGGAAGATAAGTTGGTCTTGAGGAGTGTGATGTCCTAGCTAGGGGGCAAACATCTTCATCAGCTAGAGATGGCAGCAATTAACCTGTAAGAGTCTGGGCATCCTCTCCGCTGTTCTAGAAGTCTCTACAGCTACAGTGAGAGCATGCTGATGTAGGAATGAACAAGGTGAGGGGACTAGACGCATGCAATGAGAACACTGATATATGAAAGCTTTGATGTCATTCTACTGACACATGGCCTATCCCGACAACTCATTAGCAGCAATTAGTAATGACACAAAGGCCAGCCTGAACCCACACATCATACCCCCCCACACACACACAGGCTATCCCCTTACTAATTATGGACCTCGTTCATTATCAGAACGAATCAGGCTGAAATGGTTTGGCCTTTATCCTTGTTCCCAGCACCAATCAGGCTGCAAATGAGGCAGAAGGAACGGGGCTGAACCCTGTAATGGAGTGAGACACGCAGCACATGGACCTCAAAGCCCTTCGGAGATACCGGCCCGACCTGATCCACCCTCATTTTCACAAAATAAAAGGAAACGAAAGCTCATCAAAGCTTTTTTGGTCATGTTTACAGACTGAAAATCACATTTAATTTTGTCGTGCAATGCAGATTTATAAGGAACTAAAAAAAAAAAAAAAAAGAAAAAGAAAAAGAAAATGACTGGACAAAAGTAATGGGACACCTGCGCATACATTGTACTACAAAAAATAAAATAAATAAATAAATTTTCACAGCCAATAAACAAATGAATGCATTATCCAGGGAAGTGAATACAGTGTGTGGAAATTTCATCCTGCTTTAATCTGAATATTTTTCTTTTTAATTACTGCCATGAGGCTGTTTCTCCATCACTGGGAGCACAACACGTCATGTGAAATGTTATCACTCTCATCCTGAACAGCAGCTTCGATTAAAATCATCAGAGCAAGCATGTACCGCTGTCCAGTCTGGCTTATTAGCACTGAGAGAACTGGTGGGACTGTCTCGACCAGCCTGCCCGATGCCCCCCCGAGGTAATCCTCATCAAAAGGGGTCCATTATTCTCTTCTTTCTCTTGATATGGTGAAGTATGTCCCAAGAGGTCATAGTTTCTTACTCCCCTGAAGCAGCAAAAGATTGCCACCACACAACAAACCTCCTCGCTATATGATGACAATGAAACCATCACTTTCAAGATCCCTCTCGGCCATATTATGACAGCTAATTAAGACCATGATGAGAAATATGCTCGCTCGGTTGTGCAATGCCTTCTCCGAGGAGGGGGGCTGGATTGTCAAAGCGAGCGGAGATTATATTTCTATTAATACATCTGCTCCTTTCATTCACTCTCTTGTGTAACATTAATACAAAAAAAGGGGAAAGAGTTTTTAGGTTTACAGGCAAATTCCTTTGCTCAGCACCAAATCATGGCACCTGTAAAATGTTTTCTGTTTGAATAGAAAAAATGTTGTGAATGTGCAGTGAAGGCTAAATAGAAAGTACATTTACCTTTATTTATTTAACAAACTGTATCATATGCAGTAGTCCTTGATTTAAATGATCAGTTTTAGGTTTTAAATAAATATTATATATATAATAATAATAATAATAATAATAATAATAATAATAATAATATAAAGTTTTTAGTAAAGACACAAATAAAAATAGTTTTTTTATTTATTTAGAATAATTTTATTGATTCTATGTGACTGAACATTTCAAACAGCATTTGGAATGTCTATTTGGTGCAATGAAAATCCAAATAGTGTAATTCAATTTACCAATAATTAAATTTAGCAAAAGTCATGAAAGCTTCAAACTGGTTTTGTGAGTAATAAGTGATTTTGTGAAAATGTTGACTATACAGAGGTTCAAAATTAAAAGTAAACATATACTGTAAAAGGCACTTTGATTTATAAAGATTAGAAATATATAGTTACAATAAACATGGTATTTATCATAAAAAAACATGAAAATTCCTGTATGTATGAAGTACGCTCACAAAAATTTGAATTTTGTCTCAAAACAACAGTTGGCAATGGAAAGATAAAACAACAAATTTAATAATAAACAAGAAACAGATTAAAACAAACAAGATAACAAATCAAAACAAATAGAATTTTAAGAATCACTGAGAACAAAATAAAACTAAAGAAAGAAAATATACAAGACAGACAAGACTAATGAAAAGAATACTCAGAGGGAACTACGATGTATCAAGCAACACAAATACTCAAGAGTGACTACTCACAGAGGACCAATAGGGCCTCAGCTAACAAGATATGCCAAGGTCAATAAACAAAGAGACCGATAAGGTCTAATCTAACTGGATACTCTAGTGTTTACATAGAGGACAGATAAGGTCACAGTAAACAAGATACTCTAAGGTCAGTAAACTCAAATGAATAATAACATATCAGCAAATGAGATACTCTAAGATCAGTAAACACAGAGGACCAATAAGGTCTCAGTAAAGAAGATACTCTAAGGTCAAAACTCTCAAACAAACAGAACAGAAATGAACAGATACACGACCTTGAAAAAGGCAGAGAACAGGGCGCAATGTTACACCGTGATAATCACGACAATACCAAGGCCCAAACACTTCTTCTGGCTTGGCTTAAGTAGTCCTGGAAATCAGAGTCTCACTGGAGACAGCTGGGCAGAGAAGTCACATGAGTGGAGAGGATCCTGGGATGTGGAGTTCTGAGAAGACGTGTGAGGAGACATGAAAGGTTAGAGGAGCGTGACAGGGTTGTTTATTTTTTGTAGAAATAATATTAGATACAACAACAAGAACATGAACAATAATAATAATAATAAAAATAGATCATCAACATACTAAGAATGTATGGAAAAATATACAGTACAATTAAATGACACAAGTCATTTGATCCCCATAAACATGCTATTTTTTATCATGAAATCAACTATATATATATATATATATATATATATATATATATATATTTGTAATATTCAGAAATTCAGCTGCTTTCTCTGGGACTGGGGTCAATTAAAATAAATTGAGACTAAATGGAAAAGTGTCCTGTGGTCTGATTAATCAAAATATTTTCTTTTTTTTATCATGGATGCTGTATCCTACAAACTAAAGAAGAGACGGAATGTCTGGCTTGTTATCAGTGAACAGTTCAAAATCTAGTAGATGTAATGTGGGGTGCATTAGTGCACACAACATGCGTGACTAGCACCCCTGTGAAGGAGCCATTACTGCTGAAAGTCATATAAAGGTTTAGGAGCAGCATATGCTGCCCTCCAGATGGCATCATTTTCAGAAAAACAAAATATTGGTTTATTTAGCAAGACAATGCAAAGCCAAATTCTTAAGTGACATGGGCATGGTTGCTTAGTGAAAGAGTTTCCTAAACTGGCCTGTCTGCAGTCCAGTCATGCCACCCACTGCATTTGGCATATAATGAAATCAAAATTGTGACAAAGAGCCCAAACTATTGAGCAGCTGAAATCCTATATCAAAGAAAAGTGGGGAAGCATTTCTCTTTCAAAACAACAACAATTGGTCTCTTCAATTCCCAAGCACTTACAGAGTGTTGTTAAAAGAAGAGATGATGCAACACAGTGATAAACATGCCAATTTTAAGCGAAACACATGTTGGGCAATTTAAAGCAAAACACTTTCTGAAAACCAGGTTAATTTCAGCTTTGGGAAATACACCACCCCCTCCAAGTGATGAGCGTGGAATTAACATTCCTCAACACATTTTCACATCTTTCCGCCTAATAATTTTGTACGTATTTACTGCCATTGACAGTGTTTTTTTAGGATGTTCTGCCAAAACAAAAAAGTCGAGTTTAGAGACAAAGCAGTGACTGAGCTTTGGGCATCAATTAAAACAGCAAAAGCAACATTTATACAGACAGAGAAATCAAATGATGCTCCTAATCATTCTTGCCAACATTGGAATCATCAATTCTACATGGAAATGGTTTGATTCCTAATTAAAGTATCTTATCAACTATATGGGAACCACATCCTCTCCACCAGTGTCCTACAAGACTCTTGCTGATGTAATGGATAGACTGATGAGTCCTTCTCACCTTGAGCTGCAGTTATCCAGTCACATCTCAGTATGTTTGACTGACTTCTCATTGTTGATGGTATCCCTTAGAATTTCAGCAAGGCCAAACTGCTCTATATCCCTTAAGTTACTGGTTTTCACAGAAATCCTGACATTCCCATTGAGAATTCCTTAGTTAATGAATTATTGACATCTTGGTACACTGATGGATGACAAGTGATTGTTCTTGCAACAGTTCCTGTTAAAATCCTAACATGGTTATGCAGGTTTCTCCACTTTGACATCAGATTTGAACCAGTTTCTTGTCATCTCCAAGCTTGACTACTGCAACTATCTCCTGCCAAGTCTTCCTATATATGCCATCGGCCTACGCGGCCAATCCAGAGCACTGCATCATGGCTGTTCTCCAACCTTCCTAAGTTCAGCTAAGGCTTTCTTTAGCTGCCCACACCAAATGTATAACCCTACAATGCCAAAAATGGACTTGATGGTGATGAAATCAAAACGCAGTCTGTATCTCTGCATCCTTTGTCTTTCCACTTTGTCTCTGATTGGTTCTTTTAAGATGTATGGAAGACAAGCATAGTGCCATGATGTGGAGAGGATGGGAGACAAAGTTAGCACCACAGATGGCTGCCATGGTGTGGAGCTCGTTGTTGTCATCTGTTGTGTTTCAAGCTCAGTCAATTGGTGCAGGGAACATTTACCAAGTCTCAGGGAGAGTGATCACCCTGGAATTTTTCTGGATTTATTAAAAAAAATATCTGCAGCTTTGGAACCTGTTTAATGTGGCAAGAAGAAGCAGGAAAAAAAAACAAGTGCTTGTGTGCCTAGACACTGTGGGTTTTACACTCCTCTGCCACCTTTATTTGTATCCAATCTGCACTCTCTGCACAGTAAAACGAAAGAGCTACCTCTCCACAACAAAACCAACAAGGATTTGTCGAATGCATCTGCCCTCTGCTTTATGGAATGCTGTATTTCTTATCTGACCCAAGACAGTGCAGTGCTCCTATCACCTGATGTACATAGCAGACAGAAAGGAACACCGGTAAAACCAAAGTAAGAGGAATCTACTTCTGTGTCAGAGCAAAGAATTGACAGTAGAGTTGAAATCTGTTTACTTCTTTGATTTTAAGTGTACATACTGCTCCAACTGTGAATGTGTAAGGTGATGAAACTGTTGAACAAACAGATGACACAAGGTACCATGTCTCATAATTCTGGAAGACTTTTACACTGTCAGTTCTAACAACAGAGATGCCCAAGTACAGACAATGTCACAAGAGAAGGCAACTTTCCTGAATTACTATTAATGATCAGAATCACTTTATTTGCCACGCCCAGGGTCAGTTGTGATTGTACCAGCACGCTTCCTCAACCTGCTGGTGTAGATCTCCTTAAACGTTGGCAAATTACATCCAATGATCCTCTCCACTGTCCTGATGATGCTCTAGAGTTTGGCTCATTCTTGGGAGGTGGAGGAACTAAACCAGATGGTTATGGATGCTGGGAGGATAGACTCTATGATTGCTGTGCAGAACTGGTTCATCAGGGTTGATTTTTTTTGAAGGGAGGTTGCATTGTCACAGTTGATCAGTCTTGTTCACCTCAACAATCAGTGGACCAGTGGTGACATTGAAAAGCTACAAGACTGCTTTAAATCCATCATCTGTTGTTTTTAAAGATACCACAAATGGATTGAAATGATTCATTGTGAGGACCAGCAGCTGTGATTGTCTGCAGCTGATGCTGGTTTATTTAAAGACCCAATGTGCTTGTCATGGAGTCATTTGCTTTGCCTGAGTTGAACTGATTATGTTTATTTCTCTAAGGGTCTCAGCCCTAATTGTTTCTCTTTTTTAAATCTTTAGCATATAGTCTTAGGCTCTTCCTGTTTTTTGTGCTTTCCCGGCATTTGTGGCATTAACATACTCTCCATGCAGGTACCCACTGTGGGAGCTTCTTTGTTTACTCAGGTCCAACCTTGGTGACACTTCACATGGTGAATGGTAGGATCTCTTTCCCTGATGCACCCAAACTGAATATGTATTTGAGTGTCACACATGTTTCTTGAGGACCATTGCACCTATTAGAGTGTGGTGCATTTTTCCCTGGAAACTCAAGTTGAGCTTCTTTGTGTGTGTTTAGTGAAGTTCATCTGGGAGCCGGTTGCTCTCGGCAGCTTTGGTTTATATTGTTTATGGCTAGTGCTCACTCCAAGCCTCAGTAGCACAGCAGGGAGCATGGAAGCACACTGGTCCTTTCATTTCCCAGTTCCCTTTTATGTCTTTTTCCCCTTCCACTTCCCTTTTCCTGCTGCTTTCCTATCTGCATTTGAGCCCTTTGCAGTTCCCAGTGGCTATTGCCCCTGAGAATTAACTAAAACACAGCCAAAAATACATGGAGATTCTCCCTTTTGTCCTTCCAGCTGAATTTCTGGCCACCACAATAGAGAATTAAGACACTACTGCCATTGTGTTATACTTCTACTTCTGTGAACACATCTGCATTCCAACAAAACATAATATAGCAATGAAAAAGCATGGTTTTCAGCTTTGTAGGGAAAAGGGGGCAAATAGATTAAGACATACTAAAGAAAGGAATTCATATAGCAAAGAAGAACAAGCTGAAAAATCACATCACTGCTAACAAACCAACTTTGGAAAGTTGGAAAGGCCTCCAGGAGATAACCATCTATGTGAATGACAGTCAACTCAACAACAATCTGAATGTACTGCAGATTGAACATTGTAACAGACATTCATCTGCTTCACACTGTCAATCTCATGGCCACCTCAGCTCTCTCAACTCACCATCAATGAGCAGGATGGTAATATGCTCTTTAGGAGACACAGGGTAATAAAAGCCCAGATTCATCTGAACAAACAGCACCGGTTCATCTTAAAAAAATCATTGGAACTTTTCCAAAGTGTCTCAAGTCTTCTGTCTTCATCTCCGTATGGGCCGTTACTCTTACGTCTGCAGTAATGAAACACATGGTTCCTTTCAGTTTGCATACAGAGCTGTCAAAGATGATGTTCATGCTACATCGCATTGACAATGCAGGGACCTATGCTTGTGTTCTGTTTGTGGACTTGACATTTAGACATAGTGCCAGAGCTCTGGCAGGTCAAATTGTATCTGCTCTCTTTCCCAGATTCCATCTGCAGATGGATAATGGACTTCCTCAGAAACAGAACACATCGGTAGCAGCTAGGAAAACACACTCAGACCCTGAGAGTACCACAGGGCTGTGTGCTCTGACCCCAGCCTCTACCTTTGAGTCTCAAAAGATCTGTCTGTGAAGATCCTGTCGCTTGCAGATAACAGTGAAGGTCACATTGTCTTTTTACAACTTTTATTCCTTGTTTAAATGTGATTGTTTTTATATGCTTGTTGGCTCTGTTTAGGATTAAATGTTATACATGTGTGCAGACACCAACACCAGTCCATTGCATGTGTTGGGTTAAGTTAATTGCATTACATTACTTGGTTCAATTAAGTTATTCTAATTCAGGCAGGCGATGGAAAAAATTTACCCTGAATGTCCATTAAAGTTTTTCAGACAGTACTACATCAACAACTACTGTGATGGATTTAGAAAAATGTGGTTATCAGTTCCCAATAGGAAATAAACTATGTGAAGTAAATTATGTGTATACAGCTGTTCTCTAGCTCTAACAGCCATTGTTGTTAGCAGATTACAAAATTAGGGCAGAAAAAGTGCATAACTAATGTATATTGTTAGCTGTTGAATTATTAATTAGTTAAAGGTTAACTCTGGCCCTAAATCTGGAGTCAGTGTATCCGCTGGAAGGATATTAATGAAATTTCACAAAAAACACAAATATATATCTCTGCGAGATTTTATCTTAGAAACAAAACTAAACATACCCCAGAAACCTTGCAAGATCTACTTTTCAAACATATATAAATAGAATCAAAAAATATTTTTAGATTCTTATGAGCGAAGCAGAGACGCATTTTGCAGCTTGAGTCAGAGCACTGCGCTTTTTTTTCTGCAATCTGTCATTCATATGATAAGGACCTAGACATTCCAGACATTCACTGGAGGACTAGTGGCCCTGAAATATGTGCAAACACCCATTTTATCTTTATAAATCTCATAAATAGTCAACGTAGGGTTAGTGGCTGAGGGAAAGGCACAATTGTTAAGCTTTAGTAATAAAACCACATACAATGTCTAAAAACTGTAATGAACAGTGTGTAACCAACACTTTTGTTTATTCAGTTCTGAGCTCAAAAGTCTTGGCTATAAATGTTTAGAGTGTGTTTTCACAATATATCAGCACATCTGAAAACAGGTTTTTGGAAAATTTAGAGCAGATTTAATCAAAATATAGATTTATGACATTCTTACTGTTTTGACACTGTTATTGCTGAGTTTGTGCTGAGCAAACATCTGTGTAACACTTTGGGGAAAAATTATTTTAGATGGCTGTAATTTGTAAAAAAAAAAAAAAAAAAAAAAAAAAAAAAAAAAACCTCAGGGCAAAATTGACTACATCAGAGTGTCTGAAAAACCTTCAGACTCCAGAAGGTTAAGCTTCTGACTCACTAACTAACTATAATCATTATAGTCCTAGATACATAGTATGTCAACAAACTGTAAATAGCCAGAGAAAATAAGAAAAAGAAGTTTACTGTTTTATGTGTTATCAATGGAATAAAAAAGCAGCATGAAAGCTGTGTGGTGAAATTTATATCATATAAAATGGAATTAATTTAGCAGTCGGTGACATTATATATATATTCAACACCAGTAATAATGAACTAAGTTCAAGTAAATATGTTTAAATGCTTGTTAAATGCTTGTTAATAAACTTGACCTTTTATTTAACACATAAATAAATGACTGTGTTTTCCATGCCAATCTTAATTCTATTTATTAAATATTAAGTAAGTTAAAAATTGATGCCTGCCTGTAACGCACTATTTACCACTGGGTCACATCACTTTAATTGCATTTTTTATTTAGGAGAATTAAAGGTACTAATTGTCTCTCCAAAATATCAATATAATTCTCTGCATTAATGTTACCTTCACGAATATGCAGATCACCCATGCCTTGGGCACTGATGCACCCACCTACCATTAAATATGTAGGTTTTTTACTTTTTGTCAGTAACAGTCTGGATAGTCGTTTTCATCTTTGGTACACAGAATCTGACATCCACTTCCCAAAAACAAGCGGAAGCCTGGACTCATCTGACCACAGAACATGTTTTCATGTCTTTCAGTCCATTTCAGATGACTTTCTGTTTGCACAAGACAGTTTCAGGTTGCGTGCCTTGATGGTTTGTGTTAAGTCAATGACTTTCCGAAGTTCTCCTGAGCCATGTGACTATTTGTATGTAGCATGAAGGTTTCTTAAACAATACTGCCTGAGAGTCTGAGAGTCAGAAACATTCAGCAGTGGTTTCATCTTTTGGCCTTTACACTGACTAGATATTTTGTTTTGTTGGAGGTGTTTATATTTAACAAATATATTTTTGGTAATTTTAGAAAACACTAAATCTTTATTCTGTAAAAAAAATAAGTTAATCTGAATTAAAGTTCCCCTTATTGGTTTGTATATATAATAAAATAAAATAATAATAATAATAATAATAATAATAATAATAATAATAATAATAATAATAATACTTATTATTATTATTATTATTATTATTATTATTATTATTATTATTGTTATTATTCATTTTATTTATAATGCACTATACATTTAAGTAAAAATAAAAAAATTGCTAGTAATTAATACAAAATGAAGTAAATGAATGCAGTTGTATATTTTATGTTAATTTATTATTAGTCTCTCTCTCTCTCTCACTCTCTCTCTCTCTCTCTCTCTCTCTCTCTCTATATATATATATAATTATTATTATTACGGAGTAGCATGCAAGGTTCCCCCAGCTACTTCACACTTCTTTCGGAGTACAGTAGAGAAAAAATGATGAAAAAAATTAATAACGGCATCAGAGAAGAGGCAGGAAGGAAATAAGTGTGGCAAGAGCCTTGATGGATGCCACTACATCATGCAGTGAGAGTGATATCTCCTATTAAGCTCATTTTCCTCTGCCTGGTCTGGTGCTCACCCCACCTATGCGTCGCGCAAAACAGGGAAAATGAAAATCTGTTAAACCTCCCATGGATCCCAGCTGATGGATGACTTGGTGATGGTTTTCTGTCACGTGCAATTACAGTTGCAATCAGACCCCCCTCCTGCCTTTCAGGAATGGCTGAGAGAGAGATGTCACAGTAGTGACAAACAGTGAGAATTTGTTCTCAAATTAAGTGTAGTGGATGAACTTCCCGTCTGCTGAGCCGTACACGCAAGAGTCAACATTAGCATCTGCAGTCACTTTCCCTCAAATAATAAAAATGAATAAAGTAGCTTTTATTCATGTTTCAATCACAGTGGAACAAAGATATGATGAGGAAACCGATGCACTCCCCATGGCTCACTGAATTACCTGGCCCATAGTCTCCAGGTCCCTGTAGCCCCTTTGGCCATCTTTCTTTTTCACACATTTCAAAACTGTCTACAGCCTGTCAGTTCTTGTCTGACAAATACCAGACAAAGTCATAACACATAGTGTCCAATTTAGGCACTTATTGGCTGTTGTCACAGTAACATTCCATTACAATGAAGCCATTACTTTGATAGTTGAGATATAAGGAAATATCAAAAAGGATATAAAGCTTTTTACTGAGGTAAGATGACAGTGTTATCTGTTAACTTTGATTAAATTGACAACATGATTCATTATATTGTCTTGCTAGCAGTGGCTAACAGTTACTGTGATTTTTTTTTGAGTGGCAAGCTGTGTAGCAATGCTGATACAATAAACGATATTCACATAAGCTTGTGTATGCAAATCTTAATTTTTTTATTGGCTGCTCCCAGCATGGAGCCAGCATAAGCTTGCTCCGCAGATCATTATTGAAAGCGTATTGCACATGCACACAGTGTTTTCTTCTGCTCATGCAAATGTTAATTCTAGTAATTCTAGTACAACTCTAGTATTTTTCGCATTTGTACTTTCCCACTATAGTAAGTCGCTTTGGATAAAAGCGTCCACTAAATGCAATGTAATGTAATGTAATGTAATGCTCATTTGCTTAAATGGAGGCTAATGGGATGGCCCCATACTCACTAACTAAATGAATATTTTAAATGTATTGGGAACTATTGCCAAGTCAAATACACAACAATGTTAGAAAATAATACCTAAATAAAGTAAATGTAAACAAAATTATTGATTATCCCACCTACCCCTAATGTAGAGATGTCCCTGGCCTTCACAATTTCACAGATTTGGATAACTTCTGTAAGGTAGAGTATGCCTAAAGATGGGTTCTAGACTTAACTTCAGTCTCATAATGAAATCTATGTTCTGTTCTCAGTGTAATAAGGGCACCTGCAGAGAGAACCTGACAAAGTCAGAGTGTAGGAGATAAGTACAGTTAACTTTAAGTAAAATTATTATGCAGTCAGATATCAGATTTAAAATGTGTTTTGGGACAGTGGGAAAGAAGAGCTTTTATCTTTTGTTTCTTTTCTTTCTTTTCTTTCTAATTAAAATGTCCACAGCTGTTTGTAGTGTGCAGTATTGTGTAAGCTATAATTTGTGTGTAGTATTTTGTAATGCTTAATTTGTGTACAGTATGTAGTAAGCCATAATTTGCTGACATTATTTTGTAATCTGTAATTTGTGGGAAATATATTGTAACCCATAATTTTTGTGCAGTATTTTGTAATCCATACTTTGTGGGCAGTATTTTATAATCTGTAATTTGTGTGAAGTATTTTGTAATCTGTAATTTGTGGGCAGTATATTGTAATCTGTAATTTGTGTACAGTAATTTGTAATCCGTAATTTGTGGGCAGTATTTTGTAATCTGTAATTTGAGGGCAGTATTTTGTAATCTGTAATTGGAGGGCAGTATTTGTAAGATATAAATTGTGTGCAGGATATTATATGTACTAGTTTGTGTTCAGTATTTTAATGCAGTATTTTGAAAGCTGTAGTGTGCAGTATTTTGGTGTGTTGTTTTTGTGTTCCATGTTTGATTACTTATTTTAATGTGGTATCAGACATCATATTTTAAAGCTGTATATGATTTCTGCACTGCCGGTCCTTATAATGTGTTTTACTTTATTTTAGTCTGTGGAAGAGAAGAATTTTTTATTATTGTATTTTCCACTGCCTTCAAAAGTTGGCTTTCAGTTTAATAAAAAAATGGACAATTTAAACAAAAACACATCAAACAATCTGAAGTAGAGATATACCAGTAAAAAGATGCAATTATTAATTTGATGGTCTGTCTGAGTAGTTTTCCAAGGCCATATACAGATAGAACTATATATATATATATATATATATATATTTAATAAGCTTACCTTATCTGCTCAATTATGTAATTGAATGGAAATAGGTTAGCATAACTGAATATAGAAACAAATTTGCAACTGGCTACATTTAATCAGTGACATTTAAACAGCAGAACTTCAGCATACAGTCCTACTTTCTTTAACATCTAGAACATGGAAATGCATATGTACTGAATAATCAGTCTGAAACGGGTTTTAATTTGCTGGCCTTGCAGAGATTTATTCAGTTAGAACTGGAATTCACCGGTTAACAGAAGCTCTAGTACTTCACCAGGCATGTTTAAAATGAAGTTGCAGCCATTCCTCTTGATCCAGTGGATGTGACATCGAGGGCAGCTCTCTTTTTTTCTGCTGAAGCCGAGGCAGTAATGGCCCTCAGAGTGGAACTTATGAAAGTCACTTTCAGTTATCACTATCTCCAAATGGCTGAGTGTGTTGGCACTGCTGCTTTCTGACAGGTTGTGCCCCTGTTGTCCCTGTGGTCCAGCCTTCTCTCCTCTCTACTGGGCAGACTCCACTTCTCAGCCCTGGCATTTGAGGGACGAGGCAGGAAGCCTTGGCCTCATCCCATAACTCCGCAGCTGTGTCCTGTTCCTGGCCCAATGACCACTCTAACCTCCTGATCTGCCGTCCTCCTCTGATTGACATGGAAGGCAATTGAAAGAAACAGGGGTGGGTTTCCCAAAATGTTTGCAAGGCTAAGTACTTCATTACTTTGTACTTAAGAACATTTTTTAAATGACAAGAAATTCCAGAAATCCTTCGTAACTAACATAGCACTTAAAATCATTTGTAAATTTAAGTTTTCTTGCCTATTCTTAAGTACATCTTAACTACATATGCAGTTATACGTCAAAAATAATAATAAAAAAAAATTATAATAAAAAAAAAAAAAAAAAAAAAAATTTTTAAATCCCTAACCACCAGGCCACAGCTGCACACATTTGAAAATACATCCAATTGCAACTATAATCAAATCTACTCTTTAATTAGTTAACACATGTTCTTCCACACATAGGTCTTTAGTTCAATTTGAAGCATAAATATATTTCTTTTAAATCATTTAATTAAAGTAAAAATAATATTTTAACTTGATTGAAATGTGGGATACTATTTGTTGATACATATTTAAATAAAAGTAATTAAATTAAATGCTTTTCAAACTGAAGTAATACTATTTACTAAATTAATTAAAATGACTGCATGTATTCTTTGCTAAGAAATGGCTCAAATTAGCTTACTACGCTTGTTATCACTCAGCCAATTAAATTGATTGACTAATTATTTATGTGAAAGTTTTATTTTTATTTATTTTTTTCTATTTCTTCCAGTATTTGCCTGACTTCATCCTGGGGATAAATGATATGTGCACTGCTGGTTTACCACTTATCTGAACAAATGGGTGAAAATGTGATGTTTTTCTTGTTTTATTATATATCAGTCATTTAAAATAGTTATTAGTTTTTATATTAGTGATGTGTCTAATTGTACTTTTTGTAGTATAATAGTGAGAAAAAATATGTGAATGAGTGGTTCAGGATTGGACAGGCAGTGGTCTTTCCAGCACAGGTGTCAACAACTGTTTAAAGCTCATTTGTAATTTTAGAGACTAAGGAGGTTTTTGGGAAACACTCTTAAAATTTGCCTTCATAAAGTTACATCCTTGTTAAAGTTCATAAATTGCTAAGACTTGTCAAAATCAGGAAAAAATGCTGGTCATGTAGCTTTAGGGTTGCCAGGTTTGTGGATTTCTTGCAAAATTGTTTTTTTAATTTGAATGCAGTCATGGCTAAAATTTCAGAGGTGGTGTTAGTTTTTGACTATTTTAAAAATGTTCCATGACTTCCATAAAACTCTTATACTAACAGTTTAAATAGAGATGGAGATGTCTTTGGTAGACTTTCTAGTATTATACGATTCTTTGGAGGCTCCTGAAAACCTGAAAACCTGAAAGTACAAAAATTGGGGCTCTCTCTGGGTGGGTAAACTACTTTCTCATCCCATCACTATTACCATGCAATGTCTGCTGGCTCAGGCATCTTCCAGTTGATCCATCAGAGCTGGGAATCCTGAGCTTTCCTTCGAGCGCATTGGCTGCCCAGTGATGATGTATCAGCAGCATTTGGAAAAGATGCGGAGCCTGACTTTTCATGCATTGGAGGAGGCTTTTGCTAGTCTACGCCATCCTAGAGGAGCATTATGATTGGGAGAGTTCTACACAGTAAATCTGCCAGTGTTAAATCAACACAATTAGAGTTAAATTAACACTGAGGGTGTCAAAATGTAACACTCTCAGTGTTAATTTAACTCTAATAGTGTTGATTTAACACTGGCAGATTTACTGTGTAGTGGATGGGTGGGTCAGTTAGCTAGCAATACAAAAATTAAAAAATGCCATTTGAAATAGCATTAGCACAGGACGACAAACACAAAACAGCACTGAAAAGGAAAGAGAAAAAGAGCGAAATAGAGAATGAAAGTGTAATCAAAAGTGACAAAAATGCCAACCCTGAGTTACAAATAATACTGCACTGACCAGCAGAGCTGAACATTTTGCTTTTATTAACAAAATTGAGGAAATGCTATTTCCTGAAGGAGCTTTGGATGTTCAATAGAGTACTGATACATTAAATAACACACATTCCACTGGGTTGAATAGCAGATTACTTCACAATGAAGTTGACATACAGTGAACATATAGTGGTTAAAGTGCTGTGAGCACTTACTTGGTTGTTTACACAGAAACATGCCATTACATTGTGCTGGTGTCCCTGTAAATGGTGTCCACTTATGTGTATCTAGTGGAATGTCTTAGAGAAAGCTGAGTACATGTTTCTAGTGTATTTTACTTACTCATACAACTGACTGGCCATGAACATTTCACCCATTGCTCTTCGCCTCACTTAGTACTCTTAAGAAAATGAGCTCCATTAGGTTGGACTGGCTTCCCGGAGACTTTGTAGTGCAGATTTACATTTTATAGTCAAATGGACATATGATTGTATGACATGACACATTCAAATGAATGTCTATATTATATATTTGAAATGTTGCCCTCTGATTTATATTTGGCCTTCAACTATTGATGAAAAGCGCCGTTTTCAAAGAAATTTGAAAAGAAAAGAGACACACCTGAATGCAAACCATTAAGCTGTAATAGATTTCCTGCCACAAAAAGAAGATAAACTTTGTGATTTTATTCAATTTTTCCTTCATTTTCTTTGCCAGGAACTCAAGTGCAGTAATTACAGCTTCGTACTTTGAAACTGGATGATTCAAACTTCAAAACTCAGTAATACAGCACATTCTGCTCTGAAAAAGCCCCAAAACATTTTAAACCCTTTACTTTTAAAGCACATAATCATTCAGCAGTGCAGCGCAGCGTCTAAATGCACACTGTTGGTTTGTTGGTTTGTTGGTTGTTTACAGAAAGTACACACTGATCACACTCTCAATACTGATTTTTATGTATGTACTCTACACTCTTAAAAAGACGGTTCTTCAAGGTTTCTTTAGTATAGAAAATGGTTCCACATGGAACCGCAAACATGATGAAAGCATTCTTTAGATTGATGAGGACTAAAAAGGGTTCCTTCCTTATTTTTATCTTATTATTTATCACTTTTGGGGGCTAAATAGAACCATTTTCAAAAAGGTTCTGTATAAAAGCATCTACAACACTTTCCTCGTCAATCTGAACAATGCTGTAACCATAAAAAGAACCATGAGAAGGGTTCTTTGAATGTGTGTCTATATAGAACCATTTTCTTTACTAAAGAACCCTTGGAGAACCACATTTTTAGTAGTGTAGATGGTTCACTATAGAAGCCTTTTAGAAACATGACCAAACAAAGAAGAAACAAAGGGTTCTTTTTGAAAATGCATCTGTTATTACAAGATTGACATAATAACTACAGCAGAACCCTTTTGAGGGATATATAGCATCATTTTTCAAAAAGGTTCTGTATAGAACCATCTGTTCATGGCTCTATATAGAACAATTGTCTTTACTAAAGAACCCTTGAAGAACCACCTTTTTAACAGTGTAGATGGTTCTCTCTAAAAGCCTTTTGAAAATTGTTCTACATAAAATCATGACCCAAAGGGTTCTTTGCATGTTGAAAAGGTTCTTCAGATTGATGACAAATGTGCTGTAGGTGGTTCTATACAATCTTTTTGAAATTGTTTCTATATACCACCAAAAATGGTTCATCGATTATTATAAGATTTACATCATAACTAGCAGAACCCTTTTGGGGGATATATAGCACCATTTTCAAAAAGGCTCTGAATAGAACCATCTGCAACACAATCTGAAGAACCTTTTCACCATAAAATACCCTTTATCTACAAGAAGAGTTCTTTGAGTGTTCATGGCTCTATAATGAACCATTTTCTTTACTCAAGAACCCTTGAAGAATCATCTTTTTAATCATGTAGATGGTTTTCTTTAAAAGCCTTTTGATTTTCTGTTATATAGAACCATGAACACTCAAATAACCCAAAGGGTTCTTTGCATGATGAAAGGGTTCTTCAGAATGATGAGGAATGTGCTGTTGGTGGTTCTATACAGTTTTTTTGAAAATGGCCGTATGTAGCCCCTGTGTCCCCGCCCCTCGTCTCATCACCATGTCTAGTTAGTGGTCACACCTGTTTTGTGTTACCTCACAGCCCTGTTTGTTACTCCCAGTTTGATTATGTGTGTTATATGGCTCCCTTGTGTTTGCTTCATCTTTGGTCAGTCACTGAATGTTATGTTTTGAACACGCAACTCTGTATCCTCTTTCCCTGCTCAACCCCCATCTTCAGAGAAACCTTTGGGTTCTTTGAGTGTACATGGTTCTATACAGAACCATTTTTTTAGTAAAGAACCCTTGTATAACCATCTCTTTTAACACTGTGTTGTATTCTGTGCCCTATGATCTCTAACTCAGGGCATTTATAATAAAATGAAGAAGTGTGACTATTTGGTTGAGTGAATGATATTTTCCATTTGCACAGATTAAAATCGGAAAGTAAAGAGCACACGTGGAATGACTTCAAATAGAATTGGAATATTTCTATACTGCTCATTTCTCCTCTTGTTCTCAGCTATCATTTTGTTGTGAAGGAGAAAATGAAGTAATTTGCAGAGGCTCCTGCTGGTGGTCTTCAGCAACACCAGTCAAATGAAGCCTGACTTCATGCTAAGATAACCGACAGCCTCACACAAAGCAGCCTCCAGGGCAATTCATCCTCCTAAGCAATTTCAGTATTTATGAGATTCACCTTCAAAATGTAATGTGGCATGTAGGTAAGAGAAGGGTGCAGAGGAGGCTAAGACGACATGGCCTGATTCAGCGGGGAGTCGTAAAACGTGCCACCGCTACAGTCTACCACCCAGACAGACCTGCGATGACCTCTGTCTGTGCTCTTTGCTACCCAGAACCCGGCTTGCATTGTGTGCTTTGGGATGCTTGCTAAGGTAATATGATCTGCTCACTCACTCAGAATACACAACACTCACAACGTCGTAATCACGTTGCATAAGGTCACACGTGCACAGAAATCACATGTAGATGAAGCGTGCACAATAAAGTACAACCGGCAGCCAATATTGACAACCTGTGGTTTTATTAATGTTGTCAGACATATTGCAGACAATTCTGCAATATTTACTTTTTAGGTCATTAAATCTGAGATGTAATTACAATACAGTCAGAGCTTATACAGCAGAAGTCATATATTGTTAACTACACTGTAAAAAAGAGAAGCTGTTTAGAGAACTCGACATATTAAAGCAACATGATGCATTAAGATCTTGAGGATTCTCTACAGCTGCTTTTGTAATCATCCTTACTGTGGTTCATTTGTTTCACCAACTCAGACTGGTTTGTTCTGCCAACACGATGCTGAAAATTAAATATTTTATTGAGGAAAAAAGAGGGAAGTTTACCTTGTTATATATGACAGAGGCTGTGTTTAAGAATGATTTATAGGCCCGAACGGCCATGACCTGGTGGTCTTGTGACCAGAAGGCCGCCAGTTCAATCACTGGGCAGGTCATGACTGAATTTTTATTTGTAATCGTGCAATTATGTGATTGGTTCAAAAATGGAGAACGATCATGATTGGTTTAGAATGATTTTAGTCACGTTGTTAGAAGACCCCAAGGTTAGCTAAGTGGGCCTGTGGCAGTGAGACTAAACAGATAGCTTTGGAGCCTTGTTAATCAGGTATTGTTGTCTCTGAAGAGGTATGTACAAGGCCTTTGAAGTGTAATCTATGGCTTTGGAGTCAGCTAGTCTTGAACCTAATGTCACAAAGCATGTGTGTGAATCCATGAATTTAGGAAGAGGAGAGCAGGCCTCTATGCACATATGAACATATGAAGCTAACACATATTCAAGATACAGGGGTTAGACAATGAAAGTGAAACAGCTGGTTTTAGACCACAATAATTGATTAGTAGGTGTTGGGCCTCCTTTTACAGCCAATACAGGGTCAATTTGTCTTGGGAATGACATATACAAGTCCTGCACAGTGGTCAGAGGGATTTTAAGCCATTCTTCTTGCAGGATAGTGGTCAGGTCACTACGTGATGCTGGTGGAGGAAACCGTTTCCTGACTCGCTCCTCCAAAACACCCCAAACTGGCTCAATAATATTTAGACACAAAGACTTGCTGTCTTGGTCACAGATGCGCCAGCAAGACGTGCACCAACAATTTGTCCTCTTTTAAACTCTGGTATGTCAAAATAATGTTGTGTGCATTGTAATATACTATATAACTGTGCTCTTACCTGCTAACTGAACCTTCACACTCTGCTCTTACTGGTGCAATGTGACATTAATGAAGATTGGCCACCAGACTGGTCCAATTTAGCCATGAAACCTCCCACAGGTGTTTCAGTTTCATTGTCTAACCTCTGTAGTTCACGTTGTAATATGTGCAGAATGTGGTTTTGCATTGAAAAATGTCTTGTTGAAAAATGCATGGACATCCCTGGAAAAGATGTAGTCTTGAAGGCAGCATATGTTGCTCAATGTACTTTTCAGAGTTTAAATGACCAAGAACACTGACACAAGCCCCACATACCATGACCCTGACTTTTTGACTTGTTGCTGATAAGAGTCTGAAAGGTCCTTTTTGTCTTTGGAGCACACAGTGTCTATTTCTTGCAAAAACTAAATCTGAAATACTGATTTTCTGACTGCAGTATACATCCATACGTCCATCCCAGATGTCTCCAAGCCCAGAGAATTTAACATGTTATTACGATGAGCTTACTTTATTATGGATTATGTTAAATAATATTCAAATTGGAAATAAAAGTCTCTACATTTCAACAATTTAGAAGATTCTGGGGCAAGCCGCCTCATTGTGTAACTAAAAAAATAAGTGTAGGTGTCTTATTGGTGTTGAATGGATGTCTTTCAGTGTATGAAGTGTTTGAGATCGTAAGATGTAGATGTTGTAATTAAGGCTGTCTGTGTTCTTCTACACTGTACAAATTCATCTCAGACAGATGACAATGAATAAATGAAAACATAGCGTCTGCATGCTGCACCAGCAGCTTGCCTTCAGAGTCCTGTCTTCTGCTGTGGACTGCAGAGGAAAAATAAATCCACACTCTAACTATGTCGGGAGGAGGAATATTTAATAGGTGATCCTGCACTTCGTAGGCAAGCCTGCACATAAGGTAGAAACATGCAGAGAAATAACAGACAAGCAAACAAACAGAACTGCTGTACAATCTGGGTTCCCACTTCAGCATTTCTTACACCTGTCCTTTCCATTTCCCAAAACATTCGGAGGTAGTACATTGATCAAATAAATTTAGAACAAAGCTATAATTCTGTTATATAATCTCTTGGCACTAAAGAACACAAATTTCATCAAATGTCACTCTTACTTTGTTTTCCTTAATAAGACTACGTACTGACTCTTTTACTTATTAAGAAGTAACAGGTTTAAGTTACAAAACATCTTTCACATTATTACAGGTCTGTAGTGTTTATATGTGTGTGTGTGTGTGTGTGTGTGTGTGTGTGTGTGTGTGTGTGTGTGTGTGTGTGTGTGTGTGTTGTGAACCCTTTAGAATGTTCTGTATTTCTGCATAAATATGACATAAAACATCATCAGATGTTCACACAAGTCCTAAAAGTAGATAAAGAGAACCCAGTTAAACAAATGAGACACAAATATTAGACTTGCTCATTTATTTATTGAGGAAAATGATCCAAAACATATTTGTGAGAGGCAAAAATATCTGCTGTGGCCAAAACCCTGATACTGCCACCACCATGTTTCACAGATGAGATAAGGTTCTTATGCTGAATGCAGTGTTTTCCTTTCTCTAAACATAACACTTTTCATTTAAAGCAAAAAGTTCTGTTTTGTTCTCATCCGTCCACAAAAACATTCTTCCAATAGTCTTCTGGCTTGTCCACATGATCTTTAGCAAACTGCAGATGAGCAGTAATGTTCTTTTTGGAGAGCAGTGACTTTCTCCTTACAACCCTGCCATGCACACCATTGTGGTTCAGTGTTCTCCTGATGGTGGACTCATGAACATTAACATTAGCCAATGAGAGAGAGGCCTTCAGTTGTTTAGAAGTTACCATGGGGTCCTTTGTGACCTCGCTGTCTATTACACGCCTTGCTCTTGGAGTGATCTTTGTTGGTCGACCACTCCTGGGGAGGTAACAGTGGTCTTAAATTTACTCCATTTGTACACAATCTGTCTGACTGTGGATTGTTGGAGTCCAAACTTTTTAGAGTTGGTGGAGTCCAAATTCTACTCTTTTTCTGAGCTCCTCACAAATCTATTTTGTTTGTTTCCATGATACACTTCCAAAAATATGTGTTGTGAAGTGCAGACTTTGATAGATCCCTGTTCTTTACATAAAACAGGTGGCCACTCACACCTGATTGTCATTGCATTGATTGAAACACCTGACTCTAATTTCATCTTCAAATTAAGTCTAATATTTTTGTTTATAATATTTAGGACAAAATCTGATGATGTTTTAGGTCATACTTATGCAGAAATACATACAGGTCTAAAGGGTTCACAAACTTTCAAGCACCACTGTATATGTTACATTATCACAGATCTGTAATTGGTCTTTTCGGGTCTTGATAGGTCTTCATTTGTATAAACAAGTCTTGTATCTCTCAGCTACATAGAGGGAAAAATGTTAAAAAGGTGCTTGCTTAATTGACTCAAAAATAGCTTAATAGCCAGTTTAGTAAGATTTTAGATGACATAGTCTATTATGTGACTTAATTCTCTCAGATTAACTTCATTTATTGCTATTGTTTCTGTTCTGGAACTGTTCTCCAAACTTCCATCAGATCATCTTAACCAATCACAGCTGAACATGTATAATCACATCACATCTGAACATATAAGAGCTTGATATACCAAGAGGATTGATGGATTAAGAATGAAAATGCAACAAATCTCACACAAATACACCACAATCTACAACGGGCTTCTGGGAAGCTGATTGTGGTGAGAATGTGGCAGATTATTGTAAATAACTTAATCACTTTGTTCAGCTGTTAATAATGAAAGTTCTGAAAAATGTTGCTTTTGGATATTTATAAGCATGGGGATTCTGAACAAGATGCACAACAGAGTCCAACACAGCTGTCCCTGCACACACTAATAAACACAGACACCACAGACAATCTGTCAGTGTTCAAAATTATAATAGCTTGCACTTGGGATAGCTGACCAGCTTCATTACAAATCAACTGTTGGAAGCAATGCACACAGTGCAGTTTATTATTAGCTAGCTGTTTAAAATATGTCTTTAGGGTGACTCTAACAATGTTAGATGTCACACTCCACAGTCTCAGTGGTTAGAAAAAGGAAGAATCAGGCAGTCTTTCAGCCAGCAGAGGTCTACTTATATTGAATATCAAATTTTATATTTTCCTAAAGAAAAGCCTCTCTAACCTGGATTTATTATATTTTATTTCATTACAGACAGCGTCAACCCAAGAAAGTTCCTGTTTTGTTTTGAAAAACACACTCTAAACATTTCTAGCCAAGACTTTTGAGCTCACGCTTTGAAAACATCATGTTGTCTACACACTGTTCATTACAGTTTTTAGAAACTGTATGTGGTTTTATTAAGCTGAACATGTGAGATGACACTGTATTTTACTCACTCACTTGCAGAGGTGTTAAGTAATGAAGTACAAATACTTTGTTACTGTACTTAAGTAGAAATTTTGGTTATCTGTACTTTACTGGAGTAATTATTTTCAGACGACTTTTTACTTCTACTTACTTACATTTTAATGCAGTTATCGGTACTTTCTACTCCGTACATTTTAAAAACAGCCTCGTTATTTCTATGTATTTCATTTCGGTTTGTCATCATTCATAAAACATAAAACAGATAAACTGCACCATCCAGAAAGAGTTAATGTGACTGTGGTTGGATGATAAGTATAAACATATACCATTCTGATACCCTATTGGTAAGTGATCCATCACACCTGCATGTCACGTGTCTCGTCACTCTTCAGTAAGCTCAGTACTACACATATATGGTTGCTAATATATTTGAAATTACTAAAATGTTTTTATTTTTAAGGGGTATATATGCAGCTGAAACAGGAAGCCAGTACATCCCAAAAAAATCAACATTACCATTTTAATATAACATTATAGTCATTTCGGCTTTTAGAAAAAAATTATTTTGGGGGTGGGGTAGTGCGTGCAGCCCCTGTGGCACAGCCTAAGTTTTGGCATTTTTTTTCCATACATTACTTTTACTTTTATACTTTAAGTAGTTTTGAAACCAGTACTTTTGTACTTTTACTTGAGTAAAAAGCTTAAGCTGATACTTCAGCTTCTATAAAAGTCTTTTTAAACCATAGTATCTATATGTCTACCTGAGTCATGAATGTCAATACTTTTGACAGCTTTGCTCACTTGTTCCTACATTGGATAATCATGAGAGGTAAGAGTTGAGAGGTCTTTGTTCATGTGAGCGCTCTTTGTTTATAGAGACCAAATGGGGCATTTTCACACATTCTTGTGCTGCTAATCCATCACTGGCATGTCCAGAATTACCATGTCACTATCGTATGAATGGCAGATTGTGTCAGTGGGCAGAAAAAAGTGCAACGCTCTGACGCTAAAAAATGTGTCTCTGCTTATTTAAGCTCGTCTCACAAGAATCTCAAAATATATTTCAAATCAAGCTATGTATTTTTGAAAAGTAGACCCTTTAAAGTTTCCAGGGTATGTTTAGTTTTGTTTCTAGGATAAAATTCCTCTTTGCATTTAACTTGCATTTGTGGATGCAGGGATGAAATGTGTTCCACTGGTTTTCAGAAGTGTTTCTCAGCCCATGCAGTGATTTACATTACAGCATCATTTTTGTGTTGAATGCATTTTATATGTACTATATATTACGAAATTCTCATCATCTACATTACATAACATACATACAGAATACACTGCATTCCACTTTATCTCTTTTTTTGGCAATTTTCTGTTCTGAGAAATAGGGTATGTTATTTAGTACCAGATAAAATATTTAAACACCTGGACATATAAGTGAAATGAACAATATGACCTTGCAGAATTTTTTTCCTTGTTGAATGTCACACAAATGTGCAGTTTTTTTTTTCATTTCTTTAATTCAAGATTCAGAATTATGCTGCCTATCCTACCAAACTGTAAGGGAAAAACTATAACTAGACAAATTCCCTAATTTAATTGTGCCCTTATTTGGCTAGGCCATGCTGAAATTTCTGTGCACAAGTGAACCTTTTCTGCACATTTGATTACCTCCCATCTCCATTTGGCTACATCCTGCTATCCAATCATGAGCAATACTGTGAATTTGGCATGGTGACATTCAGGGTTGGAAGGGTGCATCACCATTTTTGCTTTTTCCCTTCTTCATTCATTTGTGAATTGAGCCTCGACAAAAGTTATCTCTGGCTGATTGATCACCAAATCAGCAATCTCTGATTCTGCTGGAGCTGCTGCCATATGGATTTCCCCAAGGACAGTGGCACAGAAAAATGGGTGAAGCGGAATTAACGGTGCAATGAAAGGCAGCCATGTGTGCCAGGTCTCACTCCAATGGTTTTCTTGTAGGAATAAGGGCTCTTTGCTTTTTACATCAGCGTGGAGTTTCTGGTGCCAAGCAAAGGAACGGGAAGGAACTGCAAGCCAAGAAAATCACAGAAAAAGTCATATATTTAATGCTATTGTATGCAATACTGCTCTGTTTAAAACTCATTCATATGTAACAGTATCAATAATAATGTACATTAACGTGTATCAGCATCAGTAATAATGAGCATTCATATTGTTGCAAAGTGTTACGTCTTCACTGAAAGGGGTTTATATTAGCCTTGCCCTGCACACGGCTCTGATCAGAGAGCACAGAGTCATCAGATTGGGTTTAAGTTGTTGACTGAAAAATATCTAGTAACTACACAAATCAGTGGAACTACCCTTACATGTATGCAGTTATAGCAGTTTCTGTAGATAAACACACAGAAAGATGTTCATACACATTAACGATCTGATAATTAAGCAGCTACAAGTGACTAAACAAGATAATGCTAAGAAGTAAGTAAGCAAATAAGCAGAGTTAACATACGCTAATGTAAGAACAAGAATACATATCAGCATAAACACAGCATGCAGACAGAGACAGAGAGTTAGCTGGGTGGCATATGCTTAGCATGCTAGCTAGACGTGTTTAGCACTCAGTTCCATACTTTATGCCAGTTAAACCTACAAAACGTTCTTGACTGCTGTATTACTGCATGAAGAGTACGACAGCGATAGAATCAAAAGTCCTCTATTATAGTGAACATGACTAGCTCACAAGCAAGGATTACATCAAAGGCTTCACCTTGTAGAGGTTCCCATGAACGACATCCACAAGATGCTGACAGTGACGCCATCTATGTCGCCCCAAACTTGCTGGTGCATAAGCTATTTGAGGCAGCTTATTTGCTGTGATGGGGTTGGGGTCAGTGATGTCGGCTGAAACATAGCCTAAGTCCGTTGACTTTAGGATCCCTTCTGACTCCACCAGTACAGTATACAGAACATCCTCTGAAGTGGTTTGTCCTCCAGGAGAGCAGACTTTATGGAGCGAACCTCTGCCTCCCATACCCCACCAAAATGAGGGGCACTTGGTGGATTGAACTTGAACAAGATCTGATATCTCCCCATCGCTTGTCAGTTCTTTTGCCGATCTTGGCTAAGTAAGGCCCAAAACAATCAATGCCAGTAGAGAAAAACAGTGGACAAAGCAGAAGTATTCACTCTGGTGGCATGTCTAACATTTGGGCAAATTTTGGCTGGGCCAACAAGCATTGGCCGGTAGGTCAGAGTATCTACTGATGTTTGATAGCCTGTCTGCCCTGTAGACTCCAGTACTGCCTTCAAATCTCAGCATATACACGTTCTCTCCCTGAGTGTAACAGATGTTCATCAAACTCTTAGATGAGGAGCTCGTTACTGGATTTTTTGGGTCCAGATCTATTGGATGGGCTTCCTCCTCACTGAGTGTCACACTAGTCAGGGGGTCCCATTTGGGAGCTAGACTACTCAACCGGCTCCCTTCTCTGACAGCAGCTACATTCTCTGGGAAACTCTGGGCCTGACATTTTCTCAGCATTAATCCTTCGGTGTCTCAATAACTAATCAGTTGATGATGACTCAGCCTCCCTGTGATGTCTTCTGAGTAGCTTCAAATAGCTCTTTCCAGGTCCGGAATTCTGTGATTCATTGGAAACAATGTAGTCTTTTTCCAGCACTGCGAAACAGCATATGGTGGTCCTCATCACTTTTGACAAGCCCTCCATCAATGCCAACTCAGTCTTCTTGAGCCAGTGCTCTTGGATTTGTTTGAGAAAAGAAGGTCCTTGACTACACCTGCTAGGTTTTGTCAATGTTAAGTTTGGCTTTCCTCTTGTTATGTCTTCTGTGGGATTGCTGTATTGGTCGACATAACGCCAAGGCATCCAGATCTGTTAACTCTTGTATATCTGACATGCGGGTTCCAATGAACACCTTGAATCTATAGAATCACTTCAACACTGTCATTGAGTTTGACCACAAAATGGTCTGGTAGAGTGCGAGTGTCACAGCTGTCAGTATAAGCTTGGTTAGCAGAATATATGGAGATCATACTCTGACTCTAAGCTCTTTATAGACTCAGGCAAGAAGCATCTTAGAATTAATACTGCACTAAGATGTTGCAGTTCGCAGGTCAGGGCCATCCCATTCTTGTCTCTTACACCATAGCTGTTGAATCAGTATCTTACAGTAGCTCTAGTGGTAAATGTTACTAGGAACCTCAAGGGGTCATACTGACTAGCTAGTACCTGGTATGCTCTCGACATTGTCAGCACAGCAAGCTTAACTGATCAGTGATAATAGCCAAGTGTGTTATCTTCACAATTCCACCTTAGAAGCAAGGCAGGCTCCTTTGGGTCAGCTTGGTTTAGACCTAACCACTGCTCTGTAGTTGAGGATAGAGCTTCAGTAGGTAGAACTATCACAGCTGTTTGTTTATTGGCCCACTGCCTGAGATCAACCCCTCCTTTCATCAGCAGACTACGTAGTTAGTCTACCCTTGGCTGCAGTTACAGTATGCAAGCTCTCCAAATAATTATCCACTCAGAAACACTGCTGTACTGATAGTAAAGTGTTGGGATAACCTTCTTGGTGGTCATGGGCATGTTGCTGTAAAGCAAATATGGCGCAATATGGGCTGCTTGTAATGCTGAATAGTAGTACCTCCCATTGGTACACATTTGGTGGGTCCTTAAGCGTTGATCTCTCCATACAAAACAAAGGAGAGGTCGGTCATAAGGCAGCAGTTGTACATGATTAAGCCTTCCTTGTATGTTTCCACTCACAGCTACATGATGCTGTCTGAATTGCAGAAGGATGCCCAGTAGTGAAGGGCCCAATGCAGGCCCAGGTAGAAAATGGTCTTTTAAAGAGGTACCCTGATACTTGAAGGAGCAGTTAAAGACTATTCTGGACTTACTATTATGATGTAGCAGGTGGCAAGGAAAATTCTACTGTTCCTGTTGCTTGCTCCGCCTCTGCAGGCTTACTGATGTATCCTGCTTGGACAACTTTGTTTATTTCACCTTTGTAGGTGACTGCTCTATTTTATTTTACACCATAATTTACAAATAAATTATTTAAAAATCCTACAATGTGATTTCCTGGATTTTTGGATTTTTTTTTTTCTCATTTGTCTCTCATAGTTGGTGTACCTATGATGAAAATTACAGACCTCCCTCCTCTTTCTAAGTAGGAGAACTTGCACAATACTTTTTTTTACCCACTATATATATATATATATATATATTATATATACAGTATATACACATACACACACACACAGTATATATGTTGTTTTTTGGTCATCATAGCCTCTGAAATGTGGTTTTCTGAGCACAGCTAGCATTCTAAGCAGCCCTGCGACTAAATCCAAATGATGCCTTGGCCATCAGAGTGTAATAAGTGGAGTGCAGGCCAGCCCCATGCTGTGGCTGATCCCTTCTCTGGGGTTGTGTGGACAGAGAGCACACACAGGTGGAGACCTGGAACTGTATCATCTCACTCAGAGAGAAGCAGGCTGTCTCAGCCAGCAGGAGCAGGTTTTATCAAAGTCTGAAAATGCCAGCCAAATACCTATTATTTCATCTCTTTTCATAGTCTTGTCTGAACCCTGCAATCTTTTAACTCTGGTCCTGCATATCATACATCTATGTAAACATTACGCATTACACCTCCACACCACTGGACTGATAAGGTCATGTCTTACATGTTAAAGAAATAGTGACGAAGGGGAAGCCTGTTAGTATTAACATAACTTGCTGTGTTTCACCCATAGATTGTATATGAGAACTGGACATAATGACAGCAATAGAGAAGTGAGGCCAAAACGTGTCTCACACCCTCTAGTGGCTGGTTGCAGTACAGTTGTTAAACCCCACCCACAACCATTTTATTGAGTGGGAGCTACAACTAACTTTGACATTAGTTTACTATACAATGTTTTGTTTTTTTGTGTTAGTTCCAAAAGCTGTACCTCTTAATTAACCCCCCAGTATTGGTATTTATGATAAATGGGCTTTAAAGAAATTATTTGGATATATTTAAAGAGGTTTGGTGATGAGGTGATTGATAGCTAATTCTGATGGTTATGGGCTTTCTCTCCATTACTCGTCACAGCAGCTAAGGCTGGAAACACAGCTGGACTTATTTTACATTAAATGTAATAATAATTTACATTAAATGTATTAATAAGATTGAATTACTTTTTGAAGAGCAGTGATGTCATATTGAGCAGTAAGCTGTACAGATAAAAAGGGGCATGAGCCCAACAAAGGGGGCGGAGTTTGAGTGGTAGTGCTGCCTCCCTTTCCGTCTCAACTGTCCATGCTCAGGTTGCAGTTTGCACAATTTTGGCATCGATTTTGGCCATGTTTCGGTTTCAAAATGTCACAATCAGTGCTTTTCCAACAAAATATCTCTGGTTCTTGAATTGGTTCTGTTCATGCTTATAAGAACTTTGGTGCTTTTCAGCACCAACAGTTTTATTGGAACCAAAGATATATCACCGCAAACACCATCAACAGAGGACATTGCAGAGCGGCAATAAACAGAAAGTGAGAAAATGGCTTACACTAGTTAGCTAACGTGCTAAGTTTATGTATATAAAATGTATATGTATATAAAATATAATTATATGTGTACATAAAAGCACACAGAGGACATATAACTTATATTTTAAACTTTAGAGGCATTTTTAAACACCCTGAGAAGACAGAGGTCTACTATATGGACACATCCATGTGTGCAGCTATGGTGCTATGCTATCATTCCTGACTTCTCAACGCTGTGTTTTGTTTATAGTTTAGTTATCTGTTTATATTTAGTTATTAGCTGCCTCAGGACAGTTAAAAGAGCACTGACTGTATATATGCACCCACAGTACACAGTTGTAGTAGAAAAGGTGGTATGGTGGTAGGTTTAGGTCAGGGGTGCACACATTTTTCAGCCTTCGAGCTACTTATCTCATGACTAAGTCAAAATGATCTACCTAATATTAAAATACAAGACATATATTTATTTATAAATATACTGACAATTTATGTGTACAATGTATGCTGGTGTACCTTGAATACCTACATGAACCCATATTACACAACACAGCTGTGTACATGCTTTGTCATTAGCCTACTTTACTATGATGACTTGCACTGAATGGAATCAGTCAGGGATGCATAGTCTGGACAGTAGTTGCTGATAGCCAGCCTCAAGCAAACCTCCAAATGATCATCATGGAACGATACTTGGATACTTTTACATGTGTGAAAAGGCTGATGCTGAATAATGTAGCCAAGGCAAACACACTTAAAAATAACAGTAAAAAAGACCATATTGAAATGGTCAGTTTTAGACTTCTTACTTGGTCCAGCTCCTTTACTCGTTTTTATACTCTTTCTCCAGTTCAAAAGAAATAAATTGGAGGCTAACTGGGCAACTTGCAAGCTAGCTAGCATTTTACAGCACTTAAGCAGAAATTCTGAATTATTTTGATAGTAGTAACACTTGGATGTAAATGGATGGTTTATCACAGACTGGTAGCCACACACACACACACACACACACAGATATAAAGGTTAATGTTTTAATATAAAACCTCTGATATTAAAATATGTCTAGCTGACAAAATACAGGCAGAACAATCATACATGTTAAGAACTTACAGTGACAGGTTTTCAAGTACAGATGTTGTTTCATAAAGCAATAGCGGAGACGGCCAATCACACGTTGGCAAGAAATGGCAGAGCCAATCGAATGAGCTTGTGGGCGGTCTAAAGTGAAACTTGATTCAGATTGAGAGGCTTGGAATTCCCGCTGGGTCCTAGTGCTCGACCAGACTATTCTTTGGTTCCTGCTGCGAACAGGTTCCCAAACCTATTATTGTGGGTAGAAATGCACCGTACGGTTCAAAATTAGGTTCCTGAACTGGAACAGTGCCAGTTCCTTATTGGTGGAAAAACACTAAATGACAGTAAACATAAGCACATTGTCCTTGTCTGTATGAACCTTATATCCATCCATCCATCATCTTCCACTTATCCATATTCAGCTTGCGGGAGTACCAACCCAAGCAAAATAGACCAAACATTTCAGCCACCTCTTATAGCTCATATGAGAGGATTCCAAGGCTAGCTGAGACATATAATTTCTCCAGAGAGTCCTGGGTCTTCCCCGGGGTCTCCTCCCATTTGGATATGCCCAGAACACCTCACTAGGGAGGCTTCCAGGAGGCATCCTAACCAGGTCCCAAACTACCTCAACTGACTCCTCTCGACATGGAAGAGCAGCAGCTCTCTCTCTAAGGGAGAGCCTGGGCACCCTATGAAGAAAGCTCATTTCAGCCAATCAGGCAGTAGGGTTGAGCCGGATACTTGTTTCAGACGAGTATCCAGTATGGATAAAGCATTTTTGATGAGTACAAGCATGATATAAGTAAAACTCGTCAATATCCATGCTCGGGCTAAAGGAAAATCCTCATTGGGTAACTGACTGTCTTCACAATCTGTGATTGGCCAGTCACTGAGACTGATCTCTCTGTGCTTGACTTCATTCTAGCTCACATTGCTCTGTTCAGTACTCATTAGGTTTTCTTCAGCTTGCCTCTATTTTGGTTTGTATGATGTTTAAAGTTACTTGGTGAACTGGTTTTGTAACGTACGTGGTGCATTTGACAAGCCAGAGCTAAAAACGGCTCATGTCACGTCGGTCACGGCCTCCACTCTGGTCAGGTTTTTTTTTTTTTTTTTTACTATCTGCTTTCTCTTAGGTTGGCTGGTGATATAATAAATAGTTTAAATAAATATATGTAAATAGTTTTCAAATAAATAATACATATAGTAACTTCTGATCAATCCATATCAATTTCAGACTTAAATAATAATAATCTACTGATTTAAGCCCCCCCCCCACTTCCGGTTAAACCATGCTCAATTCCACTTTAGGCCCCGCCCACTCTACAGATACAGATACAGATCATTTCGATGGTTGAACAGATACAGATACAGTGGTGTACTTCTGTATCCTTATCTGGCAATATGGCTCGAATACACATTTAGAACATATAGACAATCTTAACGTTTGTTCATCTGACGCATTGCAATGAACATCATTCAAAATCGCTGGCTCAGTCTAATTACACTGTAACTCAGATCACATTACTTTCTCACACAAACCTATGCACTACGTTTCCACTTAGCATTATTAATTCAATCAATTATGTAATCATTTGACGAGCCAAAGGCTAAACAAATCTTACATAGACTGATGCTGTGCATGATAATTAGGGATGCTGAAATAATCCCTCAGCTGAGCGGGAGAGGAAGGGCGGGGGCACTGGAGGGTTATGGTAGTGTAAGGATATTGGGAATGCATTATGGAAAACTTTCAGAGCTGTAACTAATTGGGGTCGGATGGGGACTTCACTGCCCAAGCCGCAGAAATATCACACACTCGGCCAGCTTCGGATGCTCTTTCTGAGACACGGCAGTTCATTAACCTGTACCTAAAAACACCTGAGCTGAAAGGACACAGTGGTTTACACCTGTAACTTAAAGACGGTGATAATTAGAGGCAAAGCTAAGCTTAGGAGATGGAGGTTCATGTTTCCACATAGTAACTCAAGACTAATTTGCTCCCACCGGGTATAACATTCATGCATGGTGTGACAATGCAGTCCTGCAGGTCACTGAGCTACTCTAGGCCCTATCCAGCTCCTCTGGCTAAACACAGGGAAATTAGTAGTCTGCATCGCAGGAGATAAGGTGACATTTCCTACTCACAGATTCGTTTATGATCCTCGGAGAATTGCATGTCAATATTCAACATTCAGATGATTAAACCTTGCATTTGACACCACTCACTTGCTGTAACAAAAGGAGAAACACTGTGTATTGCAGACCTGAATGCATAATGCATTATTAAGGTAAGGATGTGAATCTTATATACACCATTTTCACCATTTTTTGTGTGTGATTACAGAGGCAGGATGTGGATTCCATCATAGCCGCCCATTTTGACTCAACTACTGACATGTATAATCTAGATAAATGAAGCATAATAATGTGTTTTATGGAGGTTCGACCTAGGAAGTGGGTGATTATCCAACTCAACTGTGCCAACAGACTGAAAATGAGATGGCCACATGCATGCTTTTGTTTAAAAATAGCTGTAACTCCCTGTAATACTTAAATATACTTAAATATACTTAAATGTAGCTACAGCAGAAATCAACTTGTGTTTTAAATCACATTAACTAGTCTGTGAGACCTTAATTAATAAGTGGAAAAAAACAATTGGTGATGTATTTTTACAGTAATAGCTTGGTTATCTGGGTTAGCTAGGTGACGAGGTGACTACTGAGTTTGGTAGAAATGTTAAGTCTTACAACTCCAGCTGTAAACGAAATAATTCAAACAGGTCTTGACTGGATAACACAGCGGGTCT
>BRDA01046515.1:4788-16110 GCA_036984385.1 Crenuchus spilurus
GTCTTCGTAGTTGAGACCTGTTGTTGCAAGCCCGACTCGACTCGTCTGATGCCGAAGAGGCTTGTGGTCGGGTCCTCCACCTCTGCTCTGGCCGCCGTCTTCGCAACGTTTGCCCCGCCGCACGATCGGTCCGATTTCCGATTGCGAGAGACCTTTTGTTCGACCTGGAGGACGCCGACTCCTACTTACAAAGACTCCTCTACTCCTTGACGCACCACTAAACAGAGTGTCTTTGTACCGACTTGGTCTCGTACGACTGAGCCGGAAGGTCGAGTGGTCGGCCGTCGAGAAGACTCGCCTGGCATTGCTCTGGTTCAGCCATGTTTCTGTGAGACAAATCACCACGCAGTTCCTCATCTCCTCAGAAACATTCATCCTCAGCCGCAGGAGGTCCAGCTTGTTTTCCAGAGAGCGTTAGCCTTTAGCCTGGCTAGCACGCCGCCCCGTTTGCAACGCTTCTGCCGCCGGTCTCGTCTCCACCTCCTGGGCTGGTGTTCGGAGAAGCCGTAGTCTGCTCAGCTCAGCCCGAACGTTGTTGTCCAGAGTTGATGCTTCTGTAGCTAAACTGTGTCTTATCTTATCTGAGTTCAGTTCGGTTGTAACTCGGCCGCCTAGGGCGCATGAATTCAGGAGCGTGAGAAGCCGCTGCGCAACTACACGCCGCCGTCATGCCGTGAAAAAAAAAAGTTTGATGTGTTTACTTTGTTACATTATCTTGTCTTTTGTACAGAAAACAGCTAACGTTTACAAAAGCACTACTGAAGTGCAGAAAATATGTTTTGTCTGCATTGTAGCTATGATAATTTTACATATTACATTTCCTAAATTTGTAATTAAAATTAATCTTACCACTTGACATATCACTAGCTCTAAAGCTGCTATTAGACATCGCGTTCAGGAGTATCAAAGATTTGACACCTTACAGCCACCTTACAGGGGGGGGGGCTGTGGAAATAGTTTTCAGTTGGTTGCAGTATGGAAACTAAACCACTAGACAGGGGCGGATTTAGAAGTTCTGGGGCCCCAAGCAATGTCATGTCTGGGGGCCCTGATCAAACAGATTCTTTTTTATGGTTATGGTGCTGTACAGGCTTAAACATAAATTAAACTATTATTAATAAATATTAATTTTTATATATACATTTTAAACATTACTTATTATTATTTTATTAGGAATTACTAGTTACTATTAATAATATACTAATAATAGCTATAAAAATATTATTATTATTATTAAAATAATATTAATCATTAATTAAATATTTATTATTAAATATGAATAAAGTGTTAAAATCGTGTAATATAAAATTATCACCCAATTCTGTGTTACACCTTGATAATCAACTTCACTCCAATTCATTAACACAAATGTTACACTTATGTTTGGAGAGAGAGAGAGAGAGAGAGAGAGAGAGAGAGAGAGAGAGAGAGAGAGAGCGAGAGAGCGAGAGAGCGAGAGAGCGAGAGAGAGAGAGAGAGAGAGAGAGAGAGAGAGAGAGAGCGAGCATTAGTGAGCGGTCTAAAGAGAAACAGGCTTCCGACTGAGTGGCTGTTTTTTTTGCTGGGTCCTAGTGCTCAACCATCCTCTTTTTAATATAGTGTAACACAGTTTTTGGACGGAAAAATCAGCAGAGAACCAAAACGGTCTTTTTTTGCCATCCTCTTTTGGCCAGGAGGGGGCCCCCTGTTCTCTGGGGCCCCACGCAATTGCGTGGTTTGCGTTGCGTTGGTTAAATCCGCCCCTGCTACTAGATGTCGCTGGAAACTACATACTGTACTTTTAAAGATAAATCCTTTTTTTACAAGTGTGTGTTCCAGCTGGGTGTGTTTTATGTTAGAGCAGCATTTTCATAGTTCATCTCTCAGTGATATGCTTATATGTTCATATACTTCTGTCTTTTCTGGTGTTTAACAGCAAAACATCCTTCTGCAAAATGACTCACTGAGCCTGGGGCCTCTGGAGCATGAGGCAGTGTACTGTGTGAGGGCCGAGTCTCACTCCCTCTCTTTCCCTCTCACCTCTGTCCAGTCTGACTGGAGCTGTATCACCATTCCCTCAGGTAACCCGAGAAGACCAAGCAACTCTCATCTTTGTGTTTTATACTTTCTCACTTTTAACCCTACTCACAAAACGTAACTTTAATAAATACAACACTCATGTGACTGTCAAAATACTACAACTTAAACGTAACTTACTGTGCCTTGCGAAATTGTTCACTCCCCCTTGGCATTTGTCGTGTTTTGCTACCACACAACCTGGAATTAAAATGGATTATTTGAGGGTTTACATCTTTTCATTTACAGAACATGCCTACAACTTTGAACATTTGATTTTCTGTTTATTGTGAAGTAAATAACAAATAGGACAAAATAACAGAAAATGTCAGTGTGCATTACTGTTCACCCCCCTAATGTCAGTACTTAGTAGAGCCGCCTTTTGCAGTAATTACAGCTGCAAGTCACTTTGAATTAGTCTCTATAAGCTTGCCACATCTTACCACTGGGATTTTTGCTCATTCCTCAAGGCAAAACTGCATCAGCTCCTTCAAAACAGCAGTCTTCAAGTCTGACCACAGATTCTCAATTGGATTAATGTCTGGGCTTTGACTAGGCAATTCTAATACATTTAAACCACTCGAGTGCTGCTTTAGCAGTATGCTTTGGGTCATTGTCCTGTTGAAAGGTGAACCTCTGTCCCAGTTTCATCAAACCAGAGCACCTTACTCCATACATCTGGAAGGTTTCCCACATGCCTTTTGTCCTTTAAGCCTTCCTATATTTGTCTGTCAGTAAAGTTTTTTTTTCTGGCAAGTCTTCCATAAAGCCCAGGTCTATGGAGTGTATGGCTTATTGTTGTTGTATGGACAGATACTCCACTCTCTGCTTGGGAATTCTGCAGCTCCTTTAGGTTTACCTTTGGTCTTTGTGTTGCCTCTCTGATTAATGCCCTCCTTGGCCAGTCTTACAGTTTTTGTGGGCGGCCCTCTCTTTATATTTGATAATAATGGATTTGATGGTGCTTTGGGGGTTCATCCGAGATTTGGATATTTTTTTATAACCCAACCCTGACTTGTACTTCTCAACAGCTTTGACTTGTTTGGAGATATCCTCGGTCTTCGTGGTGTTGTTTGGTTAGTAGTGCTAGTCTTGCTTAATGGTGTTGCAGCTTCTGGAGCCTTTCAGCAAAGGTGTGTATATACTGACAGATCATGTGACACTTAGATTGCATTTGTTTTTCTCACTTAATTTCACCAACTTAGTCTATTTTGTGCAGATGAATCACATACAATTTCAATTAAAAACATTGAAATACAGGTTGTAGTAATGAAATAGGTAAAAAGCCAAGGGGGGTGAATACTTTCGCAAGGCACTGTAACTTGACAATTTTAATCTCATAACTACAGTGTTCATGCTATTGTTTACCAAATCTAAGTTGAATGAAGTTAAATTCACAAAAATATGAAGTGTTGCCAGAATTCATTAAATGTAGAACAAATAATAAATGATTACCGGTAGTAAATGTTTGTCTGATACTGTAAGTAAATACACGTGTAAATAAGCAGGTTTGATGGACACTGGATGGAAAATTCTGGCTGTTCTCTGAACTGAATTATGTGTTCAGGTGTGAAAACAGGGATGTCAGGAATGTAAAGGCTAGACTTGCTGTAGCTCAGGCATGCTGGGATTGCAGCTCTCACTGTGGTTTGAATCTGTGAGCTGTTGAGCTGTTGTGGTCAGACAGGTTTGAGTGTAAAGGACTCCTGAGCTGCTCTTCATCTTTCTGTGAATGATTAGACAGATTTATCAGCAGGGTTTTCCCAGCTCTGCTTCCTCCTGTACACACTCACATTTATACCTCTCTCTCTCTCTACTATACTCACATTTACAACCTCTCACTCTTCTTCCTCTTTCCATTTTTCTCTGCGTCTCCCTCTATCTGAATCTTGCTTTCTCTCAGTATATCTCTGTCTCTGAATGTGCGTCTCTCTCTCTCTCTCAGTATCTTTCTCTTTCTCTGCCTGTCTTTCTCTTTCTCTCTGAATTTGTCTCACTCACTCTTTCTCATCTTTCTCAGTATTTCTCTCCTAAACCACATGGGCATCTCTGTGTGATCTTCTTTGTTTTGTGACATGTTTTGAAACCACTGGCATATTTAGGTGACTACTGAGTTCTGTTTGTTATGTCATTTGAGAGAAAGGACAAAGGGACTGATGACTCATAATTTACTTATTAATCAGATACAAGATACAAAATCAGATACAATACATGTCAAAAAGTTTGTGGACACCCCTTCTAATGAATACATTCAGCTACTTGAAGTTGACACAGATGTAAACACAGCTTGTCTAGTCCCTGTAGAGAAGTACTGCCAATAGAATAGAACCTTTTGGGACCATGTCTAATGCCAGGCATGAGTTAGAGGGGTATAAAGCCCCCCCAGACTGTGGAACTGTGTTCTCTGCTCCATCCAGTACTTTTGGGCTGAGGTGGTGGAGCTGGGGATGAGGTGTTGGTGGTGATCATCTAACATACTGATCTAATCTAGTAGAAAGTTTGTTGGACAGTAGAGATTTACAGGATAAACTCTTGATTTCAGAAGAAACTGAATGAGCAGGTGTCCCAATATTTCTGTCCAAATAGGGTACCTGTGTCAGCAGCAGTACACCTGTCCTGAACGATACCTCCTAGTTTGTAATAATGCTGCGCCCTGTCTCCAGCTGTGTTTTATTTTCTCTTTTCCAGATCCATTTGCAGCTCAAATGCTCGTGCTGATGTTAGGAGGTGTTGTCCCCACTGCCATTTGTCTGTTTGTATTGGCTGCTGTTGGAGGTTTCACTTATTACTACGTCTGTGGTCACAACCAGAAGCTTCCCAAGAGCACGGTGAGCCATGCTAAAAAATCTAAAATGAGCATAATTGGTCATGTTACATCCAAACATGATGCCAGAGTACTGATCTACTAGGAGCCTTATCAGTGTAACTGCTGTAGAACAATGTTAGAGCTCCCCCTAGTGTCAGTATCACCACTCTACAGGCAGCTTTATCAGTGTAGCTGCTGTATAACAATGTTAGAGTTCCCTCTAGTGTCAGTTTCACCACTCTACAGACAGTCTTATCAGTGTAGCTGCTGTATAACAATGTTAGAGCTCCCTCTAGTGTCAGTTTCACCACTCTACAGGCAGTCTTGTCAGTGTAGCTGCTGTAGAACAACATTAGAGCTCCCCCTAGTGTCAGTATCACCACTCTACAGGCAGCTTTATCAGTGTAGCTGCTGTAGAACAATGTTAGAGCTCCCCTAGTGTCTATCACCACTCTACAGGCAGTCTTGTCAGTGTAGCTGCTGTAGAACAACGTTAGAGCTCCCCCTAGTGTCAGTATCACCACTCTACATGCAGTCTTATCAGTGTAGCTGCTATAGAACAATGTTAGAGCCCCCCCTAGTGTCAGTATCACCACTCTACAGGCAGCTTTATCAGTGTAGCTGCTGTAGAACAACGTTAGAGCTCCCCCTAGTGTCAGTATCACCACTCTACAGGCAGCTTTATCAGTGTAGCTGCTATAGAACAATGTTAGAGCTCCCCCTAGTGTCAGTATCACCACTCTACAGACAGTCTTATCAGTGTAGCTGCTGTAGAACAATGTTAGAGCTCTCCCTAATGTTAATATCACCACTATACAGGCAGCCTTATCAGTGTAGCTGCTGTAGAACAATGTTAGAGCTCCCCCTAGTGTCAGTATCACCATTATACAGGCAGTCTTATCAGTGTAGCTGCTGTAGAACAATGTTAGAGCTCTCCCTAGTGTCAGTATCACCACTCTACAGACAGCTTTATCAGTGTAGCTGCTATAGAACAATGTTAGAGCTCCCCCTAGTGTCAGTATCACCACTCTACAGGCAGCTTTATCAGTGTAGCTGCTGTAGAACAATGTTAGAGCTCTCCCTAATGTCAATATCACCACTATACAGGCATCCTTATCAGTGTAGCTGCTGTAGAACAATGTTAGAGCTCCCCCTAGTGTCAGTATCACCACTCTACAGGCAGCTCTATCAGTGTAGCTCCTGTAGAACAATGTTAGAGCTCTCCCTAATGTCAATATCACCACTATACAGGCAGCCTTATCAGTGTAGCTGCTGTAGAACAATGTTAGAGCTCCCCCTAGTGTCAGTATCACCATTATACAGGCAGTCTTATCAGTGTAGCTGCTGTGGAACAATGTTAGAGCTCTCCCTAGTGTCAGTATCACCACTCTACTGGCAGGACTGATAAAAGCCATCCTCTCATGTAAATAAGTACATTGTATTTTTTTTCTATTTTAAGCTTTTTTTGTTTTAATGTTGATTTGTATGACTTAAAACTCAAATCCAGATCAGAAAATCAGAAATCTAGAATCCAGGTGAAGCATGGTGAAGGCAGTGTCCTGCAGTCAATACTCTAGTTCTCATCAGATCACAATCCTCTCCTTCCTCATGACACAGTGTAATGGCTATTTTACCCTCTACTCTTTAGGACATGGTTCACATGGATGAGAAGCAAAGGATGTTCCATCCAGAGAAACATCTTACCATCTTCAATCTGAACTTCATTTCCACCAACCTGAGCACAGGAGATTCGAAGCTGAGGTCTCTGGATGGAGAGAATGAGCATCTATTGCCCATTCTGGCACTGCCATCTCGAGAAGGAGGTGAACTTGAGAACCCCCCTCCAGAGGCAGAGGCTGGTCCATGCTACACTACACAGCCTGTCCAGCATCAAGTTGAATCTGACGCTGCCTCGGACACGGGCTCCGATCCGTGGCCCAGTCAATTTCTGAGTGACGATTACGGGCTGGTTCTTCAGCAGCCACAAGACGGGAGCACTCCAGGACCCTCTGAGACTAAGGTCGACCTGTACATGGCTCAGAATGGACAGAGGGAAGCAGATGAGAGGATCTGTAGGGAGGACGAGGACAAGGGAACTCTAGTTGACTGGGACCCTCGGACTGGGGTGCTCAAGATCCCTCTGCTCTGCCAGTTCAGCTCTGAGGATCCCACAACTCCAGAGAAGGAGACGGCAGCAGAGACGAGAGTGGATGTCGAGCTACTCCAGCGCAGGCCCATCCTGACCAGTGTGATGCTCAGACAGTCTTCAGAGGAGAACGGAGAGGACGATATCTTTGCTAAAATGGAGAAAGACTGGGGGCTGCAGATCCAGAGCAGTCCTGAATGAGCTCTCACATGGAGAAGAAAGACTTGTGACTGTCAGGGTTAAGGTTACTGGAGGCATCTCAGTGCTTCACCTTGTAAAATTGGGCGTGGCCACACCAACATGTGCCACGACAGTGATTTGAGATCATCATTCCACTTCAAATTCCAGTTTTAAGATGAGACGTCGCTGTTTTTGGAATCATAATCATTATTTTAACATCATGTCCACTCACTTCTAACTGCAAGTTCAGCTTCACCTCCACGTACATCATCACATATACACTGTGTGTCCGAAAATTTGTGGACACCCCTTCTAATGAACATTCAATGGATACAGACACTCACACAGCTTGTTTAGTCCCTGCTGACAATCTAACACAACCAAACAGGAACCTCTTTGCACCATGTTTAATGCTAGGTGTGGGGTAGAGGCCCCCAGCATTATGGAACTGTGTTCTCTGCTCCATCCAGTACTTTTGGGATAAGTTGGTGATGGTAATCATCAAACATCTCATGTGGTTGAATGCAGTTAAATCCTCACAGCAGTGCACCAAAATCTAAATAGAAGAAACAATGAATAAGCAGGTGTCCCAATACTTTGTCAATCAAGCATATTTCCTTTTGTTGACCAGCCTGTGGCTGACTTACCTGCTATGCCACTTTTGACCATTAGAGGGAGGCAGGGCACTGCCTCTAATCAAAGGCAAATATGCCTATCTGTTCTACAGGTGATTAAAGAGCTACTCAAAAGCATTGCTCCATCTTTGCTCAACACATCTGTGCTAACAGCTTGGCTGGTGATCAGGTTGAGGTGTAAGGGTTTAATCCTTCCTTTTTGAGGTCTATCTCAGGTTGCTTCCTTGACCCTCTTTTAGTTCAGAAGATGAAGATAAACTGGTTGCTCTACCTTGCTGGAAGAGTCAGAAACCTTTTGCTTGTTTTCACCTCTATTTGGACTTCTACCGACGTCTTATTGAGTCTCTGAGACTTTTAGCTTGATTGGGATCATTGTAGATGCCCTAATGGAAGCTTTGCTTCTTTATTCAGAAGGTCAGCAAATCAAGTCTTCTCTAAATGTATTGGGGTTTAGTTGGTGTTATTGTTGTTTACTTGGTTTAAGAGTGTTAGCTCCTATCTGCTAGTAGGTGTATTCACCTCCTGACACCTTCCCACAAATGTATCATAAGATCAGCTGATCTCAAAATCAGCCCCAGCTAGCACGGCCCAAACCTGGACCACATCCGGCATACAGATCTGGCTCATGTAGCACAGTGAATGGTTATGAGCCAATTTTTTTCCCCTCCAACTGATGCACTTTGGTTAAATTATAAATCTGACTTTATATACCTGAGCAGTTTAGTTATACATAATCATGATCAAATAATCTAATGCATTTAATAAAATATAAAAATATGCATATTAACATATTTTTGATATTTTGACATCACTCAGTTTAATGGTACTGTTTTTATATAAAGTTTAGCATTTAGTACTTAAATTAGATAAAATTGGACTAATCATTCATCACCATATGTGGGCCAGATCTGTGTGCTGGATGTGGCCCAGGTTGAGTCCAGTTTAATAGTGCTAGCTGTAGAACATCTCAGATTGTAAATGACCTTCATATGTGAACTTTCACATTTAACATTACATAAGGATTTCTGTGATTTTACATTAAAAATTACCAAAATAATGTTGACAGTTTTTAAGCTCTGAAGCCCCAACAGTGTATTCCTGTGTCTTCACAATCAAATAAGCATTTTAACTCTATTATCATCCAAAAGGCAGATCTTTAATGCAGGATTGTGCATTAGTTTGTGTGTCAAAGCCTCTCACTTGCATATCTAACATATCTTTGTTTTGGTTTTCCAGTAAATAATGAATATCATGAATATCAGTAATCAGCAGATAAAGACTCTTAAACTAGAGAAGCTTTATGAAGATCTGTGTCAGTGTGGGATACACATCCCTGTAAAATCTACATATATATCTGCTGATTTTCCTGGATTGTCTTTTTGTAAGATCACAGTGGCTCTAGATGAGCAGTCCTGGTTATGTTTTTGAGAAAATTGTACAGAATATTTTAAAACAAATATCTAACTTTTAAAATTATTCAGTATTTTCTGTTTGTTTTTGAGGTTAAAAAAAAGGTTTCATTACCCAATCCTGGTCTTGGAGATGTTTTAGCCTGCACAGTTCAGCTCCTATCGTAGCCTCACACACATGATCCAAGTAATGAAGACCTTCAGGATCATCTGAACATCAGATGGTGTTGGAGTTGAACTCTCCAGAGTGAGAGATCTTCAGGACCAGGACTGGACACCAAAAGGTTTACTTCCTACCTTATTGCTGAACATTTTCTGAAGGATGATGTAAATACTGGTTATTTTTGGTTCTTACAACAATGAAGATGTGAATATATTTTATTTTTCAATATAAAAGATAATTATAAATAGATAATTTTGGTGACTTCAGTTCAAGTGTTTGTCCGTCTCACTGCTTTGAATTCAGCAGCTTGGTTTTATTACTTTTATTACTGTCATTTATTTAATATTCATACATAAAGTGACACATTGTTTTAATGTTGATAGTGTTACAGAGTAATTTACTACATATGAATTATTCTAATAATCTGAAATTCTGGATTTCTGATGGAGCTATAAGTCAAACAAAGCCAGAAATGTGTCACTTTATGTGCAATAAATATAGATTATATGCCAGTATGACTAAACGAAATTATGAAGAAAAATTTACTTTTTTTACATTATTATTTTATTTTGAGATGCACTAGTAACTTTGAAGGTGAAAGCTAATGAAACTTCACAGCACTGAAGGATTTTATACCAAACACACCAGTTAACTTTAACTACCATTCACAGGTGAAGTGAAGAACATTGATTATCTCATAACAGTGGTGCATGTGAAGGTCTGGGCTAGATTAGATAGTAGAGAGAACACTCAGTTCTGGATGTGTTGGATGCTGGAAAGAAATATTCAAGGCTGTAAGGGTCAAATAGTCAGATTATTGAATTAAGAATGGTCAGATTATTGGATTAAAGCATCTCTGTAGCAGCAAGGCTTGTAAGGTGGTTCAGGTCAGCAGTTGGCAGTACTTCCCAACAGTGGCCTTCAAATAATTCCCAAAACTACCTTAACCGTATTATCTGTGGGATCTGCTTGAGCAAAGCAAGACCTTCAGTGGTCTTTAGAGTCCGTCAGATACCACAGGACACCTTCCCAGGTCTTGTACAACCCAAGACTCAGTGGGTTGATGCTGGTTTAGGTGGCATGGGATGAACTGAAAACCTATAGGCCATATAAGCAAATTGGTTTTAATGTTTTGGCCGATTGGTGTACATGTTATGACAGGTTACAAGTTCTTTGTTCAGTGTGAAGGAAAGTATGAAGGATGTCAACGGTGTCAAATATAAAGTCTATTTTTCATGTCAGTGTATTGTATGTTTTGACAGAATGAATGAATGTACTGACTAAATTATGAATATTTTAGCTTATCTGAGAAAATTCTGTGCTTGTATTACGTAGTAAATATTTTCTATTTTATACTTTTGAAGCATTTTGTATGTATGCATATTGTTAAATATCATCTAAGACAATATATAACAATAATACAATAAATCAAGATAAAATGCCTGCATAATTGTAAACATTTTTTTTATTTAAACATGTTTCCACATATTCTCATAATGTAAGACAATAACAGAAGAAAATGCCTTCATAACTGTAAGCATTTTTATTAATTAAAACATAATTGTTCCTTCTACTCTGGTCTAATCTATATGTTCAGATTCCTCCAATGAATCTTCTAATATTAAAAAGTCTACCTAAAGCATCTCCAATATTCTATTTCTATTTTGTTACTCCAAGAGCTTTTTGATGGTCATAGCACAAAAACCAACACTTATACGAATCACCTGACAAAAAGCCAAAAAGTCACATGATAGACAATACTCTCAAATACTATTCTAAGAGTTTACAGAGATACATTGCCTTTAATCCTATAAACCAGATGGACACACATGCATATATATATATATAAACCGGATTCCAAAAAAGTTGGGACACTAAACAAATTGTGAATAAAAACTGAATGCAATGATGTGGAGATGGCAAATGTC
>BRDA01046521.1:0-13021 GCA_036984385.1 Crenuchus spilurus
CGCTGGATATTCCCGTCACCACTTTGGGTTTCCCATCCTTACTACTTTAGCCATTTCTAACAAAAGTCACTGTCTGTACTGCTCATGTTAATTCAACTGTTTTACTACAAGGAGTAACGTTAGCTAACGTAGCGTTAATGTCATAGACACAGGTCTCTCATTTCTCCTTGCTGCTTTATCCCTGCTGAGCAAAAAACTTTCTGATATCATCTACAGGAGTAATAATGTTTAACTCAATCAAGATTAAAATAATATTATATAAGTATTCAGCAAGTTGTTATGGGCTAACGTTACGTTACCTTTAGTCACGTAGCGCTGTCTGTCTGTCTGTCTGTGTCTCTCTCTCTCTGTCTCTGTCTGTCTCTCTCTCTCTCTCTCTCTCTGTGTCTCTCTCTGTGTCTCTGTCTCTCTCTCTCTCTCTCTCTCTCTCTCTCTACACGTGAATAAATTATCACATTAAGTAGCCATGTGAGTATTGTGTCGAGTGAATAGAATTGCAATGAATTACTACATTAAGTAGCTATGTGCGCATTTTGTAGTGTATTGTACGTAGACTTAAAACTCTGAAGTGATTTTTTTTACTGGTGAAATTTAAACTGGGGCACTGCAGATCAATACTGAGGCATGTGCCCCAGTAAAATATGTCTGGCGACGCCCCTGGTTGTATCTAAAGTCACTCATATGGGGCTCCAACAATGTTGTGCAGAGGGGAGACCAAGAAAGATGGTCCCGAGCCTGAGACAAAGCCGAGTAAACATGAAGCCGAGATGGTGACAAGGCCGAGTAAAAATGCGCTCGAGTCCGAGATGAGTCCAAGACCTTTAAAATGCGGTCTCGAGACCGGTCTCGAGTACATCACTACTAGTTACTATTAATAATATACTAATAATAACTATTAAATGTTATTATGAATAATAAAGTAATTAATATTAATAATTAATAAAATATTAATACATTACATATTATTTATAAAATAAATAATAAACTGGTAAAAGCATGTAGCTTAAAATTATCACACAATCCTTTTCATTATCACCAGTGTTACACATATATTTAGACTGTTGTGGTCAATAGATCTTATTTACACAGAATTATACCTCATTTTTGAGCAAAAATAAGCAGAAATTCTGAATTATTTTGATAATAGTTACACTTAAAGGCATGTAAATAGATGGCTTACCACAGACTGGTAGACACACGCACACACACTCAAATGTAAATATTAATGAGTTTTAATATGAAATCGCTGATACGTCTAGATACATCTAGCTGACGTGACACATGCAGAACAAACGCTCAACACGTTAATGGACTGACGGCCAAATTGTAGTCCAGACTCCCTTTGAGGGATTGACAGCAGCGACAGCCAATCACACATTAGCAAGAAATGGCAGAGCCAATCATGAGCTTGTGGAAGCCTAAAGGGAAACCGGCTTGTATTTCAGCTGAGTCTCCATTTAATATAGTGTAACATCTCACTCAAGCGAACCAAACGGAATAGGGGGAGGCGAGACTAGTTTGTGAACGAAACGCTTCTCGAGTACAACAAAATCCGGGACGTTGGTGAAATTCTGCCTGGACGTTCTTTTTAAGTCTCAAAAAGAGGACATGTCCGGGTAAAAGAGGACGTCTGGTCACCCTACTTATACCACAAGTTCAGTACAGTAGACTTCACACATAGTCCCTCACTGTAAGACCAATTATTCACTTAGTTTATTGAACCGCCTCACCACTGAGGCTTTAAATGGAGTAGTTTTTACAGAAAAGCATTTGTTTGACTAAAAGGATAAAGATCTCTATTTAGAAACTGAAGGAACTCTTCAAAACCCTTTGTAACGATGTGAAGTGCATTCCAAACTTTGTAAAGTATAGGCCACTTTTCATGTACGAGAACAAAAGATGGAAATTGTTTCCTTCTCACTTATCTTAAAAAGCCCATCTTGAACAAAATGATGTGCAAACTATAATTACAGAACAGTAAATTGGTTTCTGCTTAAAAACGTGTTTCCTTTGGTTCATGTTCATACATTTCTAACCCTAACCCTACAGTGTAACTGCAGAATATACAGTCTGTTCACTTTACCAGGACTCACTATTTTTCTATATTAACCCATTGTTTACTTGATGATTTACACCTACATTATTCATTGGTGCAAGTTTTTAAACCTTTAGAAATGTCTATATTTCTGCATAAATTTGACCTAAAAGTAGATAAAAAGAACCAAATCAAATGAATGAGACACTGATATTGCATTGCAGGCCCATTCCATAATACTAACATCACCATGTTTCAAAGATGAATATTTTATGCTGGAATGCAGTATTTCCTTTCTCCAAATATCTTCTCCATAAAGATCTATTTTGGTTTCATCTGTTCACAAAACATTGTTCAGTAGTCTATGTGATGTTTAGTAAACTGCAGATGAGCAGTAATGTTCTTTTTGGAGATCAGCAGCTTTCTCCTTCCAACCCTGACATACACACCATTGTGTTTAAGTGTTCTCCTGATGGTGAACATTAACATTAGCCAATGTGAGAGAGGCCTTCAATTGTTTAGAAGTTACCCTGGGGTCCTTTGTGACCTCGCTGTCTATTACACGCCTTGCTCTTGGAGTGATCTTTGTTGGTCGACACTCCTGAGGAGGTAACAGTGGTGTTGAATTTCCTCCATTTGTACACAATCTGTCTGACTGTGGATTGGTGGAATCCAAAATCTTTAGAGATGGTTTTGTGGCCTTTTCCAGTCTGATGAGCATCAACATCTCTTTTTCTGAGCTCCTCACTAATCTCCTTTGTCCATGCCATGACACACTTCTACAGACATGTGTTGTAAAGATCAGACTTGACTAGATTCCTTTTCTTTAAATAAAACAATATGCAAGATGTTGGGGTGCCTATTCTTCAATGGTCAGTACCCCCACCTAGTATTATTTGGATCCTTCTCAGTGACACTGTGTGGTGGTGGTTTGTTAGTGTGTGTTAAAGTGGATCAGACACAGCAGAGCTGCTGATGTTTTTAAACATCTCAGTGTCAATGCTGGAGTAAAAATAGTGACCAACAAGCCAACAGTGTCACCAAAGGACTAGAGGACCAACACAAGCTGTGCTGAGCTGCTGTCTCTGACTTTGTATGATGGTGTGACTAAATATTTCTGGTAGTTGTTAATAAGTCCTAAACTTTGTCTTTAGCTCTTACAAAACAGTTTCACCTTTTGGATGTTGGTGAACTTCCTAACATCAACTGTTTTGCTTCAAGCCCTTCCACAACATTTCTGTTGGATTCCGGTCAGGACTGTAACTTGGGTTCACAGACCAATGTCTTTTTGAACTTGCTGGTTTAAATAGGCATTTTGCATTCTGTCAATGATGATTCGATCATTAGAGGCCTGGATTCAGCAAAACTGGACTATGATACTACCACCACCATGTTTCACAGACGGGATAAGGTTCTTATTCTGGAATGTGATATTGATCTTTCTTCATACACCATGGTTTTCATCAAGACCAAAATGTTTTATTTTGGCCTCATCCAACCACAAAACATTTTTTTCTAAAAGGTTTCTGGTTTGTCCATGTGATCTTTAGCAAAGTGCAGATAGGCAGCAGTGTTCTCTTAGGCACTGTGGAAATTACCCAACAGGTCAACTCGTCCTTGAGTAGTTAATTTTATATCCTAAGAACTGCATTATTCTTTCTCAATATACTTTTCCCCCCACAAAGTTTACACACCCTGCATTCCTAACAGCTTTCTGTCGTCCCATGTGTAGCGCACAATGAAGGACTCCATCCAAATATAATTTGTCCAATAATGAGACCTACAATAAATGATAAGTAAACAAGTTTTCAAGCACTCTTACAAAAGGACGGAGTTCATTGCTGGGCCCTCACGGTGCCACTAAGCAATTCATCAGCCAGGCTGCAGGCCTACAGAGGCCGGCCCCCGCGCCAGCGGGTAAAATGAATATAAGTGTATTTAGTATTCCCCAACATCAGGATCCCTTTATTGATGAATGCACTCTGCTCCCACTCGCTCTGCCTCTCTCTCTCTCACTTGTCAGCAGTTAAGAACGAGTGACGAATGCTGAACTGTGAAGTGCTTTCTGAGCCTCTGGAAGACAAAAGAGAAACTACATTTTTCACGATTAGCAAAATTGCCGCTCTCGGACACGTTTTCTCTCCTCCGTTGTTATTTGAACGGTGAACACTGGAGGATTCATCAGATGCAGCCCTGTTGCTCCTTAACATTTCACTTCAGGTTTCACTTCTCCTCCCTGCTGTCTGTTTCTCTGCACACACTCATTTCCCTGCTCATATAGACAGAAGTCTTGCTGCTGGATATCTCAAAGGTCACTATTTGTGAAGCAGCATAAGAGAACATATGCCCGCAAAGCCCAGCCCTGATCTGTGAATGTCAAAGAGCAGACAAGAACCAGAACAGATGAGAACAGGATCTCCTCTTTTTAATCACAGACTCATATCCAGTCTTACTTTATAGGAGCCTCCAGCTTCTGAATGTACAGTAGATATGTCGCTTTTATGAGGCTGAGTTACCTCTGTGTGATTTCAGTGGTCAGACTATAACAGCATGAACTCTGCAGGGGTAGAAACTCCAAATAGTGCTGGGTTACTTCTTTGACACATGCTGGGTTGAGCCTGTTTTTTCACAGTGCTGGGTACTGGGTAAGTGTATAAAACTGGGTAATGTATATTGGGTAATGTGTGTAGCCTGTGGGTGTGTCTAATAAACAAACAGTTATTTGGGCAACTGGGGTCCTGAGAGGCACTTGAGAGGACCTCAAAGCAGTGGTTCATTTGGTTGCTTGGCTGAAGTAAACGGCCACAGCAACCATAGGGTGTAGCTGTAGGATTGAAACAATAGGATTGTGTGGCTGCTGGTAGAAAGAGAGAGGGGTGGGCCCTATGTGAAGCTCTAATGGTTTGGCATAAGATATTTTACGTCTTGTGTATGATTCTAATAATAATTGGTAATTAATACTTTACATTATAGAAAGGTTGTAGGTCCAGGGGTGCACTGACGTAGGGATTTATAGTGAACTGAGATGCTGGGGCTGTCATACCGCTGCTCACGTGATCACTCAGGTTTGTTGACGGTGAGCAGAGGGATGCCAGTGTCTCGGGGAGCTCCCATGCCTGTTTACCTTCTGACGCTCTCCTTTTAGGTAGGCTGTTCTAGATAGTTCTGCCGGAGTCAATAGACACACTCTGATATGTCTCATAATCCTTGTGCTCTACAAATCCAAACAGAACTAATTCCATTTTTGTCTTTTCCGAGAGAGTGATTGCCCATCGGTCCGGTCCAAGGCTGATGAAAGACTGATTACTATTCTCTCCATGATGCTTCCCTGGATCAGCTGCCCACCAAAAACCAACTACTGTGACCTGCTCCAGATGCCCTACATTGGTGTTCATATGGACTTTCTGGCTGTTATCATTGATACCGCTGTCATCATCATCCCTGTCCCACTACTGTCACCATATCGGTTCACCTGAACATTACAACATCATCACATGATTATGATTCATCACACACTTAGAATTAGTAGACCAGAGGAGGATGGGTCCTTCATGTGAGTCTGGTTCCTCCCAAGGTTTCTTCCTCCAGCTCTTATTGAGTTTTTCCTTGCCACTGTCGCCGTTGGATTGCTCACCGGGGATTAGGGATTAATGATTTGATGTTTGTTATTACTAACCCTGTAAAACTGCTTTGTGACATCAGTTGTAAAAAGCGCTTTATAAATAAAATTTGATTTGATTTGAAGTAGCACCATGGTTCTGCATTTTCCTGGTGGAGTCCAAGGGTCTACTGAACAGCAGCTGTGTGTAGGTATGCTCTGCAGTAGGCTCTTGTATTATATTTGCTTGTATTATAATTGAAGTGAGTTTTTGTTTGTTTGTTAGTTATAGGGCAAGTGTGGATTGGTCTGGTGGGGGTGTTGCACTAATACTAAGTTAAGAGAAGCCTGGCACAAGGAGATATGTCGCCATATGTTGTAGTGTTTTGTTTGTTTCTTGTTTCATGTGTGTAGCTACATAATGGGGCTGTTTGTGAGATTTTAATTGATCGGTCTCTCCCAACCTAACATTTAGTTCTACAGTGCTGTTCTAGATATTCAAAGCTGTCCAACATTAGAATCACCCCAACCAGCACCATCATTCAACATCCACCTACAGCTGGTCCAGCACCAGAACTCTCCACACATGTGAGCTATTACACAAAGAGGTGAGGAGAGACTGAGCCAATTTATAAAGATGGAGATGATTAGGAGGGACATCAGTCCTACTCTTTTAGAGAACATGAGCAAAGGACTTTTCAGTCTCATCTTATATAGAACAGTGTCCCAGTCATCACACTATGCTGAGATACAGGAATAGAGCCTCCTGCAGTCCAGCACTTACTCAGGCTTTTTCTTGGAGGTATCCCCTCCAAGTACTGACCAGACCCAGACCTGCTTAGCTTCAGTTGGTTTGTTTGTCATGTAAATGCTGTGGCTGATGGTTCAGTGCACAAAACGGTGATGAGGAGGCAGATAAGTGCATAACAACAGATGGGTTAGAGTATCTAACTGAGCTGAGAAAGTGGACAAAGTTACAGGTTTCTAAATAAGTGGCCCACTGATATTAAATACTGAAGGAGCAGTAAAAGCAGCCTTTGTTAGTGACCCAAACATGTTACTAGATTAGCCTTGTCTTCCTTGTGAATATAGTACAAATCCATCCTAATTAAGAGATTTCTGATTGTTGTGTGACACAGGGTTTGTGAATGACAGTGATAAGCTGCTGATTAGCTGGTCTGGGCTCAGGTTTTGATTGTGATGAGTTACATCCGTTAAATGTTTTCTGCACAATGACAGACAGAAGAAATGACAAACCTGCTCTGTAGCTGATGCAGATGTTAGATAGAGGGTTTATGCTGAGATGTCCACTGCTTTGAACACATTCACATTAGGGCAGGCAGGCCTGCTTAGCCCATGTCTCTCACTGAGATGCAATTATTTGGAAATGATCAGAGCGCCAGTGGTGTGCCTGAGACACTCTGATGGGCCATTATCTCTGAATTGTGGCGATTACTAGCACAGTTAATCATTTACACTGAGCTGCACTTCTGTGGGCGGCGTTATCAGGTCTCAGTCTCACTGGCACGATCTGTCCTAGTCTTTGTGTATACGTCACTGGCCCTTTAAGTTTTAGTCCTGTCTAGCTCCGCCCCTGATTGTTTCCACCTGATGTTTGTTTCCTGTTGTGTATATATTCCCTCCGTGTTCCTGTCCTAGTTGCTAGTCGTCTGTTCTATGTCAGTAATGTAAGGGTCATAATACAGTAAGGGCCATATACAGTCGGTGAGCCCTTCGGGGAGGGAGGGGGAGAGCCAAGCTCGAGTGGAGCAGTGGCAGGGGAGGACTGGCAGTGAGGCTCTGAAGCCAGCGGAGCCGGTATTGCTAGGAGCTATGGGCGTTGTCAGCCAGGAGGACTGCGAGTCTGAATACTCTAGAGTAGGCTCGCAAGAAAACCTGTACTGGAGTCCGGAGGTCTACAGGCTCATCCAGGAACAGGACTCGCTGGCGACACTCCAGGAGCTCCAGCAGGAGGAGCACGAGAGTGAGAGGAGGGAGAGGGAGCTGATCTCCAAACACATGAAGACCATTGTGGAACTCGGGCCTGGTTCACATGCTCAAAAACAGCAAAACTGAGGATCTGATGTGTATGTATAAGCTGTTCAGCAGAGTTCCAAATGGTCTAAAGAGGATGTGCAAGTGTATGAGTCTGTATCTAAGAGAGCAGGGAAAAGCACTTGTGTCAGAAGAGGGTGAAGGCAAGAACCCTGTCGACTACATACAGGGTCTGCTAGATTTGAAGACACATTTCGACTGGTTCCTGCAGGAGTCATTCAGCAACGACCGGCTATTCAAGCAGACTATTGGAGACTTTGAATACTTCCTCAATCTCAACTACTGATCGCCTGAATACCTCTCACTGTTTATCAATGACAAGCTGAAGAAAGGAGTCAAAGGACTGACGGAGCAGGAGGTAGAGTCCATCCTGGATAAGGCCATGGTGCTGTTCAGGTTTATGCAGAAGAAGGATGTGTTTGAATGCTATTACAAACAACACCTGGCCAGGAGACTGCTCACTAACAAAAGTGTCTCGGATGATTCAGAGAAAAACATGATCTCCAAACTAAAGACAGAATGTGGCTGTCAGTTCACCTAGAAACTGGAAGGCATGTTCAGGGACATGAGCATCTACAACACAACCCTGGATGAATTTTGCCAGCACCTTCAGTCCACAGGGGTATCTCTAGGTGGGGTTGATCTAACGGTCAGCGTTCTTACTACAGGTTATTGGCCTACGCAGTCAGCCACACCCAAATGCAACATCCCCCCCCTCCCCACGACACTCCCCACGACACTCCCCACGACACGCCTTTGAGGTTTTCAGAAGGTTTTACTTGGCCAAGCACAGCGGCAGGCAGCTCACATTGCAGCATCACATGGGCTCAGCAGACCTCAACGCTACCTTCTATGGACCTATTAAAAAGGAGGACGGGTCTGACCTGGGTGTAGGAGGAGCACAGCTAACAGGTTCTAACACAAGGAAACACATACTGCAAGTGTCCACCTTCCAGATCACCATCCTCATGCTCTTCAACAGCAGAGAGAAGTGCACCTTTGAGGAGATTCAGCAGGAGACGGACATCCCAGAGCGGGAGCTGGTATGAGCTCTACAGTCCCTGGCATGCGGGAAGCCCACACAAGTGCTCACCAAGGAGCCCAAGAGTAAAGAGATTGAGAACGGACACGTTTACAGTCAACGACCAGTTTACCTCCAAACTGCACAGAGTCAAAATGCAGACAGTTGCTGCTAAACAGGGAGAATCAGACCCAGAAAGGAAAGAGACACGGCAAAAAGTGGATGAAAACTGAAAGCACGAAATCGAGGCTGCCATTGTACGCATCATGAAATCTAGAAAGAAGATGCAACACAATGTACTTGTAGCAGAGGTGACTCAGCAGCTGAGAGCAAGGTTCCTGCCCAGTCCTGTGGTGATCAAAAAATGCATTGAAGGACTTATAGAGAGAGAATATCTAGCAAGTACGCCAGAAGATCGCAAAGTCTACACGTATGTGGCATAGACAAACACCTGCAAGAGGAGGTGGAGAAAACAAGAAAAGAGGGGAAAAAAAAGACAAGACTGTTGTTCGCATGGACTGGAACGTTGTAATAGGTGAGATGTGGGAAGCAGACATTTCTTCCTCCAGAACAAAAACAGCAAAACACATAACAGAAGTTCAGAAATAAACCACAAACAGAATGAAGATAAAAAAACAAACAAACAAAAAAAAAAACACTGAGCAGCCGCCGGCCCTTCCGAGCAGTGACACTGAGCAGCCGCCGGCCCCACCGCACAAGGACTCCATTCATGAGTCTTAAACGGGACGCTTCTCGGCACCACACGGTGCCACCCAAGCACACGGTCCTGCCTCCGGTGTGAACTCTGCTAGCTCTGTCAGCAGGTGCGTGTGCCCTATCCTCCTCCCCCCCGCTTTCTCTCTGGACATTCTGTGCCTGCCCTTGGGAGGGGGGTGCATTCTGTGCCCCATCGCTCCAGAGCTGGTCCACCAGCTCCAATTGACTATATGGATTCATGTATGTTTACTCGCCACCGTCCACCAGGCACTATTTAAGAACATTTCACTTTGAGTTGTTTTCTCGGTATGGTTTGGGGGATTAATCTTACTTGGGGTTTGTTGTTGTTTTTTTTTTATTTTCTTGTACACTGTTTTTGGTATTGGTTTGTTTTGGTTGTTTCCTGTTCTAGTTTTTCATCTTGGGTTTTTTATGTTCAGGTTCGTTTTGATTCTGTATGTATTTTGTCTTGTTACTTGAGTTCTGGTTGTCATGTTCATTGGTTTTGTGTATTGTGTGTTCTGTTGTGGTTTTTCTTTTTTAGGTCGTTCGCCTCGGGTCGAGTCGGCCTTGCGGTGGGGTACTGTCACGATCTGTCCTAGTCTTTGTGTATACGTCACTGGCCCTTTAAGTTTTAGTCCTGTCTAGCTCCGCCCCTGATTGTTTCCACCTGATGTTTGTTTCCTGTTGTGTATATATTCCCTCTGTGTTCCTGTCCTAGTTGCTAGTCGTCTGTTCTGTGTCAGTAATTGTGGTTGTGTATCACTCTAAGTATGCTTATATAACATTAGCACTTTGGTATTGAACTTTATTTCATTTATAATCCTGCTCCTGTGTCCTCCTTCCCCTGCCTCGCGACACTCACACTTTAACATAGCTTAGTAGGAGACATTATAAATGAGGGCGTAGTGAACACTGCAGTGACGTTAACCTCAATGCTTTGGAGCCAGGATCCAAGGTGGCCGTCTATATGACTCCTCCAGAGGACGTCCAATTAAATAAAAATAACCAGAAACCTGTTAAAGAGCTTAGAAACATATGTCCTTTTTATAATGTATTATTTTTAAATAAGGATCAGAAAATGTTTTAGGCCAGCCATTTTTCATGGTGTAAATGAATGAATGAATGTTACACTTATATAGCACCTTTCTAGATACCCAAGGATGCTTTACAATCAGCACACTCCATTTACTCACACTTGACCACACACACACACCGGCGAGAAGCGGCAGCCAATCACGCACAGCGTACTCTCAACCGGAAGCAACCGTCCACCTGGAGGACTGCATCGAGCACTAGGGGGATCATCCAGGACAGAGTGCCAACCATATCTGGGCATACATACATACACACATTCATACACACACCAGGGTAATTTTTATTTTATTTTTATAAAATAGATCTGATGATTCAGATCATCACTGACAGTTTAGTGGTATTTCCTGTGTCTACACTCAGTCTGACTTAATGTGTGACAGTCACCTAAAGCCACACTCGGGCAAAAAAAAAACAAAAAAACTGGCCCAACATATTGTTCAGATGCTGTTGGAGACATGCTGGGCTGTCAGTGCCCTGTTGGTGATTATGTTTCAGGTGAATTACATTTACTGTGGGTGTAGTTGTTGGCACTATTCATTCATTCATTCATTCATTCATTCATTATCACACCCGCTTAATCCTTATTAGGGTCTGTTGGCACTATAAGAGTAATAAATAAGTGTAGAAGTAAATATTAACATGGTCTGTGTTGTATATGTTCAGAATTATTTGGAGGGCTTTGTATCCACTAGGGGGCGAGTTACACTGTTAATGTAAGTGAGGGAGCAGACAGAGAGAGAAGTTTTGTTTGGATATTTGTTGGTCTGTGTTGTGAATAGTCTGTTCACCGGTGGCTTTGATTAGCCTCCCAGTGGTACTGAATTAAAAGTGGTTCTGCTAAGTTTCAATCTCGTGTCCCCTGTTCTGTGAAGGTATCTGCCTTGCTACAACTTCACCACCTGAACTGACCCACGGCCTGATAGTGGGTAAGAGCACCAACAGCGTGAGTGATGTTTTACAGTACCACTGTCTAATCTAGAACAACAGTCTCTCTCATTGTTTATACTGATGACTGTAGGACTGAGTATCTATTACATTGTGTTTATATGTGTAGTTTGGTTCCATTGTTCTGCATCAAATAAGAATAAGTTCCAGTCTGAAGAAGTTTGGCCATCGTGATTCTGAAGCAGCTGAAGTTAGAAGTCATTATTTGAGGATTTTGCTAATTGCGTTATGAAGGCAGGGAGGCAGTTTGTATTCATCCTGAGTCATATTACTCTTCAGGGTGTGAACGTGGCTGATAAGACCCAAGAGACTCATCTAAAATACCCACATCTGTCCTTCAGACTCCAAAAGAGTTGTTAACAGCAAGGTTAGCCAGGCCGGAACTTATTTCCACTTCAATAAAACGGCACTTTTGCCACGAGTTTGTGGAGACCTTGTAGAGGTTCCTGAACAGCCAGCATTATTCACCACAGCAGTGCTGTGAACCCATTCAACAGTGGTTCAGGGGTTTGGCCTGCCAAGGTTGTGAGTCCATGTGTGCAGTCATCTGCACTTTGTATCCTCCTAAATCAAAGTAAAAACACAAAACCTTCACTGTTACGGCACAACTGTCATACTGATGCTTTGAACAGTGTGCGGTTCTGTATGTTTTCTAGTTTTACTGGTACTTCACATCACTAAGCTTGCCTACTTGGCCTTTCTATGACACTTTTCCGCGACTGGTTGTAGGTCTGATTGGTAGAATACTGGCTGCTGTGGCTAACAACTTGGGCTTCTGTCTCTGAAGCCTCTGCTCTCCACATCACTCTCAGACTAGTCCCCTTTGTATTTTTCATCAGGCCTGATGCAAAATACATTGTTCCATCTTCAGCCTGAAAAGCAGCTGCTACATTAGTCAACACCAACATTAGGGCTCTCAAACTATCTGGTAAATGGAGGGGCTATGAATATGCAGTGTGGTAGTGTTCATAATGACCACAAAGAACAAGCTTTGAGTCATCATCATCTGTGCCCTTTTGGTTGAGACTCCCTTCTCTGAAGATCATTGGCTTGGCTAGATGCAGCTGCCAATATTGCTTATACATTCCTGTACTCTTCCAAGTAGGGTTACTAACTCCATCTGACATCAGTCCTGGAGATATTTAGGGACAGAAAGTGGAGGCACATTATTGCCACTAGGGTATGTAATCATGACTTCAGCAGAGAGCTTCTGGAACTGGAGACACAAGATGGATTGAAGTGTGGAGGATGGGTGGTGGAAGGAGTGAACTTTGTCACAGCAGGTAGAAATGGGGATTTATAGGGCTTAGGAACGGAAGGAGGTGTGGCTTATGGCATTGTCCTACGCATGGGCATGGAAGTGGGGGAAAAAGTGGACCTGACTACCCAGGGCTCGAGTAGGGAGAGGGGCCCATAAAAATCCAGATTTTTTATTTTTTTTGGTTGTGTTTATTTCAAATGAATTGGGCCCTCAAATTAATTATTTATTAATTCATATTTCAAATATATTGATAATATCAATTGAGGGAGTGAACTTTAGTCACAGTCCTCT